>CM032889.1:7992736-8157736 GCA_019176425.1 Megalops atlanticus
AGGTGTGATAAACCTAAGCTATAAATGCAGATTGCTGTGAGGGCAATTTGTAACTGCTAATGAATCCGTAGACTTAAATGTACTGTTTCATAATGCTGACTGACTCTGTGAGGTTATGTAATCTGTTCAGCTCTCATAAGCACGGGGAAAGTCTCACCGATGCGGAACATCTCCACACATTTCTCACTGTCCTTCCGTGTGCTGGGCTGTTCAGGCATCCAGTCGCTATAGCCCCAGGACGAGCCATCTATCCACTGAAATTTATCCACCTGTAAGGCAAACACACACACACACACACACACACACACACACAGGCATTGACACAGGGAGACATACACCATGAGAAGACTTAAATATTTGGGATGCTATGACTGGCAGCTGAGGGGGAAGAGTCATGACTGACCTTCAGAGCTGCTCCCAGCCAGGTCAGCACAGGGCCATTGCTTGCCTCCGTTACCATAGAAACGAGGCGGGAGTGCAGGTCAGAGCTTGTCACAGAGGCCAGGTGTCCCCCAGGAGAGAGCTGTTGGCAGGTTGCCTACAGGACATGTATAAACACTCTGTCAGGGTAGACACACTGATACACTGAGCCTTCCTCTGGACAGATCCACATACACACTCTCTCAGAACAGATACAGAGCTTGTTCAGTTGGTTTTCCTCACAAATGCAGTTTAGATTATACTGGTAGCTATGGTGGAGCAGTGTAGGAGTATGTATGTGTATCAGGTGAGATATGAATTCTTCTCTTATGTATTTTCAGTGTTTCAGACAAAGTCATTATGCAGTTCTTCAGTTTGGTGTTCAGTAATGTGTGGGTGTGTTTTCTCTGTGTGTGTGAATGAAAGGCGATATGAACCTCAGCTTGCTCAAAGGTCTGGGCATTGGGGAAGAAGGTATAGCATTTGTCCATGATGTTATGGCCTTGGCATTTCTCTTTGGACTCTAGGGTGCGCATTGCTGCTCTCGGCTCACCTGAAACACACAGAACCACAATACTGGCTATATCGGTACAGCTGATAAGGATATTTTGCTGCATGCTGTACACAAACAAACACACAAACACTCACTACGCAGTAAGTTGGTTCTTGTCATCTCTCCTATGGGCTCCATCATAAGACCGGTTCTGGGGTCCACCAGAATGGCTCTGGAGTTCTGGGTGCCTTGCCTGAAACCGTCCAGGGAGGGGGGGACATACACTGAACACAGAAAGAAACAGTCACTACTTTAACACAGCATGGAGATACAGTCACCAATGTCACACCGTATGGCGATAAATTCACCACTGTTACATTACATTACATCACATTACATTATTGACATTTAGCAGTGTAGCATAGTGGTTAAGGAGCAGTACTCATAACCGAAAAGTTGCTGGTTTGATTCTCCACGGGGGTTCTGCTGCTATACCCTTGGACAAGGTACTTAACTCACAATTGCCTCAGTAAATATCCAGCTGTATTAATGGATAACATTGTAAAAACCTGTAATTGATGTTAGTCGCTATGGATAAGAGTGTCTGCTAAATGCCAATAAGGTAATGTAATGTAAAGCAGAAGCTCTTATCCAGCGTCACTTACATTGGTTACAGTTTTTTACCCATTTGTACAGCTGGATATTTACACTAGGAATCAAACTGGCAACCTTTTGGTTACGAGTCCTACTCCTTAACCACTATACTACACTGCCACCCCCACTGTAATATAGCACAGAGGCAAAGTCACTACACTAACACAGTACAGACACACAGTCACTATTGTTATGTAGCACAGAGACACACTTGCTACTGTGCCATAGAGAAACACTTCCAATAGCGTAACACAGAGCCATCTTTCCTACCCCTCCCTGCCCCACCCTGTCACGCCCATGAGCTCACTGGGTCCCAGGTTCCTTTGCATCTCTCCCACAGTGGGTTTCTGCAGCCCAGATCTCAGGTCCACCAGGACCGCCCGGGAGTTCTGTGTGCCTTGTCTGAACTGGTCAGTGGATGGAGGGACATAGTCTGAGGAGAGTCAGTGAGAGAAAGAGATGCAATGTTATTATCACACACAGACACACACACACACACACACACACACACACACACACACACACACACACACACACACACACACACACACACACACACACACAATGCGTACGCATTCAAATACACTCACGCACACGAATCATTAGTGAAGGGCTTAAACTTACAGTCACCCACCCTCCGGTCCATCTCGCTGACATAGTTCTGGAGCAGGCCCGATCGCAGGTCCACAATATGTGGGCGTGAGGGCTGGGTGCCCTGCCTTCGTACCTCCACCGGAGCAGGGCTCTCGACCCGGACTGAGCCGAGCACATTGCTCGGCAGGGGCAACGCGTGGAGGCCTGGACGCAGAAGCAGACAGCCTTTCACAGATCAACATTTGGGAAACCCACCAGCATGGTGTTTATAGCAGGAGTTTGGGGGAAATGAAGTGGAGAGAGCAGCAGTGTAAAGCATTGGGAGAGAGTGGTAACAGAAAGCAGGTGGAGAGAGCAGCAGATAAAGTCACTATTGATATATATAAATGAAAAGACACGTGGAATCCTACCAGCCGCAGCCAAGATGAGCAGAATACCCCTCAGCATCCCGGACACTGTGGAGCAAGGAGATCTGTTACACCGCATATCCCAGGACACAGACAGCCTGTTAAGACGACCACCACATACTCTGACCCCCCAACCCCTCCTTTACTACAGGTAGGATCCATCAATGCTCCATTCTACCCCACTACCTCACACCATTCTACCACTCAGCCCCACACCACTTAGCCGCACACCACTCTACCCACTGCCCCATATCATTCTACCCCACTGCCCCACGCCATTCTAGCCCAATAGCCTACACCACTCTGGCTTCAATTTTCAGTCTTACAGACACGCAAAGCTTTCTCAACATCTCTTTAACATTGTACCAACATCATCACAACCTCTGAAAGTAACAGAAATGCTGAGGGAACAAGACCACTCTCCAAGACCAACAGAAACATTCAAATACCCAGCTACTCTCATTATTAAAGTTTACAACTGCCTTTCAGTCTCTTATTATAGCAAATAGCTCTGACAGTTAGTCATCAATATCAGTCAATCTACTCAATCAATTAATCTAAACAAAAATATTGTATAATATTATATCATTTCAATCACACATATTTAGAGTAGTGTTGACTCTGTGTTAAGCATGCCTGAGTGAAACTCACCCGTGTTGTGTGCTAAGCTGTAGACTGCTGGTGGTTGAGGATTGAAGACAGGACTGTGCTGGTCTGAGCGACACGCAGATAAACGTGTTTAATAAGTATAAAGTGTAACTTGTAAAAAAAGGAGGGGCCATAAACTCAGCGGGTCTCTCTCTAACGAGGTTCATCCGGATTCACATGGATAATTCTGAGTTTTATGGGATACTAAATTCATAAACACGCTGACATTGATGTCAGCAAATACCATGACCATGTTTATTAACAGCTACCGAATATGAATGTAGGTCTCACGCAGTAGATGTAGCTTTCACATATTCACAAATTATTCTTAGATTTTAGTAAACTAGTGTAATTTCAGGTTCAGTTTTGTTGGATTTTATTAACCAGTGAGCTGTCAGGTGTGAACACATATCAGAACTACAGCTGTTTGTCCACAGGGCAAAACCCAATCAGGCAACAGAAAGGCCAATTGGCAGAGTGTGTACGTATGTGTGTATGTGTAAATGCAGTGTGTGTATGGTGTGAATGTCCTTTATGCGTGTGTGTTCTGGCCGTGAGTGCTCTTCTTCTGTTTCTCTGGGGACTTTGATCCTCATGTCAGTAACTGATAATGGCAGAATGGCAGATATCCCGGAAAACGCACAAACACCGGACCAATGGCTATGCCAGGAATGTGACCTCTTTAACGACCCTGGCCAATCACCGCCTGGCACCATGGCAACTAGAGGGTGATTGAGGGGTGAAAGTTGGATTGATCTGTACAAGGTTAAAGTGGAAATATTGAGTCAGATTAAGTGTATCTCTTAACCTGATAACATTCATTAGTGAAAGAAGAAAGCTCTATCACACTTCTTAAAGTGATAGCCTTTAATCTGATCAGTGCCTCACTAGTCAGTGCCACTTCAGTGAGTCAGTGACCATGCAGGGATACTCCTGGTGTAATTTCCATGGGAATGCTCACTGCATGGGTACATACTAAACTACAGTTGATAGAATATGAAAAATCAAAAGTGACATGCAAGCGTGGGCTACAGTGGATTGAAGCTGTTGATGCCTGAAATTGCGATTCCTGTTGATTTATTCCACTGTCAATCAAAAAACACCCTATACTTATTTGTAATCTGAACCTTCCCGTACAAAGACACAGACACCTTCTTTCATCAAACAGAGGCAGGCAGCAGGAAAAAAAGAATAGAGTTTGTCTACAAAAGGGTTTGACATGAATGTATACAGGTCAATGTTGTGCTCATAACACAGAGTGCTGACACACTAGCACTGATGCTCCACAACACCCAGAGTTCTGAGACATGGCTACTGATCTTGCAGTGATGCTGACGGACCAGTACTGATTTAAAATTGCACATGTGGAGTAATACTTAAGTGTATAAACAGTAGGAGATGTCTGTTTGCTTTGAGCATCAAAGATCCTTCTGCGTACCTCAGGGACAACACTGAATTTCACTAAAGGACAATGACCTCTCTCTCGCCACTGTATGGCTGAATGACAGAGAATTAAGTCCCTATACCCTCTCTCATCACTGCATGGCAAGCAAACTGTCATAGACATGAGACATCTTTACCAACACCAGCCTCTCCCCCTCGTATTTAGCAAAGAGTCAGAAATAACGATTACATTTTTTTTCTCAATTTCACTTTTCTATCATTACTATTTTTTGGATTACCTCCAGAAATAGTGCCTTGCGCCGTATCCTGTGACAGTTTGATTGCACGGACTGCCACGGCAAAAAAAAGCAGATGAACTGAAAGGGATCATCTGGGGACGTTGCTGTGATAAACGTATTACCGAATGTATATTAAAAAGATAATTATTGATAACGAGACCAAGAGAGGCAGCGTAGATTGGTCTCTGAAGTCTGTCTGATTGAAAACATGGCGGCGAAGCCGGGGAGACCCATGGTGCTCTCACCACGTTGTTTTCATGTTGTTGGAGCGTCAGAATGTTTCTGTGACATTAAAGTAGTGTTTTTTTTGGTAGGAATCTGGATACGACTTACTCCCCTGCTGTTGAAGTTAGCAGACGCTTTTATGGCTCAAAGGAAAATCAGATCTGATGAGGAAATGAATACATCCTCCTGCTGGGCTTAAAATGCACAGCGTGCTGGGATCAGGATGTTTATGGCTGGTTTCCACTGAAAGAGACACTTGTTTTTCTATTGATTTTAGGTATGTAACAGCAAGGGGGTCTTTATGACAACAATGTCATTGCTGCAGATGGATTGCTTACAGAGCACAGCCTGTTGATAATGCTCAGACAGCATGATCCTCCAGGGCAGGGCAGCAGGAGGCGCTGCTGTGCATATGGGCTGCACCGTCCATCGAGTTCCGATCACCTCCTGGAAGCTCTACACACCTCTGTGCCTGCAATACTCACTTTGTCCTGCTGGGGGCAGATGAGGCATGTAGCTGGTAGGTCTTTGGTCTCAGTACTCATTTCTCCTCTCGAGCTTTGGCAGTTTCAATCAGTAGACTGTATTTTCCAGTGGTGGCCCATGACCAAAAAACTGGGGAGACACAGAACACTACAATTATACTGATAACCACCCTGGATATCGTTTCACTAGTCTGGATGCTTGATGAATATTTGAGTAAGAATTTGATTTTGAATTACGCCAGACTGCATGCAATGAATGCAATGCTGATTAATGGTTAAATTATAGTGCGATCATTGCACTATACTGAACCATCAGCAAATCCCTTTTGGCTTAGGTCTGTCAAATGTTAATGTTGAAAAAAAACAAGAGATATGCATAATAATAATAATAATAATAATAACCCAAATTTAGCCCATTCTGATAGCAAAGACAGATCGAGAAACATCGATTTTATCTTAAAATCAGTACAGTAAATACATTAAACTGACTCCATTGGAAGTGCACAAAAAGCTATCATATTATATGCAATCAAGAAAAAAGGAATTATCTGTTAATGATTGAGTCATTTTTGCTCTTCTATTTCAGCCAGACAACCAAAAAAACAGATTCAGGACTGCCATAAGGTGAGTTCTCTGCCGCTGGTTTTCATGGCAGGGAAGAATACTGCAGTAACATCCTCTGCCCCACAGGGGGCAGGCTTGGCCTGTCACTGACAGATCCACACTTTTTACTGACCTAATGGCTATAATGATGAGGGAGGAGACTGAAGTTATACTTTCTCTCCTACTGTGGGCAGACCTGGCTTGTCGTTGGCAGAGGGCAGTTGCGGTTGGTTGGAGGAACTCTGTGACTTTGACACTAAGAGAAACAGGACACTGAAATGACTCTCCCCTAGAACAATAGCACGGAAACACTGGAAAAGACAGCCTTTGGTGGAAAAAAAAGAAAGAAATTTGAATCTGTGCACTGTTAGGCCATCATAACCTGTGATTATGCACTGACCCAGCAGATGAAAGTTACAGGCCATCAAAATATCTTTTACATTCTGTCCCTTTATAGCACCTTGGTACAAATTCAGCCATGGGTGAGCAGATTGAACAGGCTAGACTTGATAGGATTCTCTTCTATCTCCCCTCATGCAATAGACGACTACATTAATCTTTGGATAGCAACAGACTCTTGGACCTCAGAAAGAATGTATTTAAAATTCAACAATGGGTAAATAGATAAAAGCTGATGATAATGTCCTACAGTGCAGCAAGAGCTATGAGAATGTCCATGTTTACTTTTTTGTTAGGTGGACTCAAATGCGTACACATCACTTTGTGTGTATGTGAGTGAGTGTGTGTGTCTGAGTATGGGTGTGTGTGTAAGTGTGTGTATGTGTTTTTGTTTGTATATGTATGCACAAAGTGAACACATAAAAAACAGAGAGAAAACAGGGTGGCAGTGACTCTTTAAGGCGATTTGTGACAGCATTCACTTTTTCCTCTGTCCCTCCATCATACTCCTGGCTTTATAATGAGAGGGAGGAAAATGCCACAGCACTGAGCTTGTGGCGCTAAATTTGTCCTATTAAGGCATGGGGGAATCTCACAGAAGGGGGGCTTAATTACTCTCAGGTAATGTACCTTACAGCCATAGTTGCTCTCAGGTAATGTACCTTACAGTCATAATTACTCGTTGGTAATGTACAGTGCCTTATAGCCATAATTAGTCTCAGGTAATGTACCTTACTGCTGTCTGCAATGGGCATGATGAAGGAAGCAGCTTGGCTGGCTCACAGCATCTACAACACCTATAGCACATCTCACTACGTATACAGCAAGTCTACAGCATATACAGCAAATGTGACTACATCTACAGCACAAGAGCAATATATACAATATGTCTCTCAACATATGTAACAGCTACAGAACATCTCATAGTATCTGCAGCATGCCTACAATATCTACAGAACATCTCAGTACAAGCGCAACAACTGTACAACATCGATGGCATACCTCCAACATTCACACCACATCTCACTACAGCCACAGCACACCTCAGCAGTTCACATGAACTGCACATGAGATGGTGACATCCAATCCCCTGCGCCCCCACTCCCCCCTCCCAACACACACAAGCTTCATCACGTAGTCTTGGGAATCTTACCAATTACTAAGGGACAGGTTTTAAATTAGCTCTAGGAAGCCAAACGATATAATTACGAGAACTGTCAGCAGCCTCATGGAGTACAGTAATGACAGATTTACAATCCCAGCATACAGTGCTGATACCATGTTCATCACAGTTTGTATATGCAATTACCTTTTTGCTGTCACTGTTTGTCAAAAAACATGCTGTCAATACATAGGTGAGTTCTATTCAGAATATGATGAGGATAGTATCTGAAAGTAAATATCAGCTGTGCTTATATAATGTTCAATTTAACTTGGCATGAGATAATTACATTTACATTTGATCATTCGGCTCACACTCTTAACTGCAGTTACTTACAGCTAGTGCATGCAATAGGTTTGGGCAAGTAGCTGCACAGATGCTGAATCATTAGTGTCATCCTTGAAATATAGTGCCATTATGGGAAACACAGCCACAAGGGGAATAAGTGCTGTCATGGGTTACACAACCTTAAACTATTACCACCGATTTCCAGCCACCAAGTTTGTACCGCCTTAAGCTTGCATCACCACAAAGTGTTTACCACTGAGCTTTTACAACTGCAGAAACTTCAGCTGACACCAGGCTTTTATCTTCTGAGCTTAAATTGTGATCTGTTTTACAAGCGCCAGCTCTCACCACAGTGCTGGGAGGGGGAAGGGTCAGAGTTTAGGAAGCCAAGATCTAGTCTGATTAGGTGGGTTTTCGAGCCATAAAAGGTAACCAATGTAGAAGGATGAGACATGACAGTGTTTTTTTTGGTTGCAGATCAGTTGAGCATGCTACATTCTGAATCAGATGGAAAGCTCTAATAGCACTTTCTGCAGGGCTAGCCAGAAGAGAGCTGCAGCAGTCCAGTCTGGAAGGCATGCTGGCTTTGGACAAAGGCTGATATTGACATTACTTTATTTAATGTAATCTAATATTTATTCTCTAAAACTCCTATAATCTGGAGGGCAGATCACTTATGAAAAAGTAATACAAATTTACATATGTCCCTGTGTTGCGCCCGGCTTTGCTGTGCGGTGGCTGCCTCATTCCTCCCTTATACACTAAACATTGGTTGCCCGGTCTTCCAGCTCCCCGGCTGCAGGGGGAGCTGGTCAACTTGGCTGGCTGGCCATGGTGGCCAATTGGCTAGCTGATTGGAGCTCATTTGGAGGGTGTTTTAAACACCACCTCCAGGACTTTCACTCTCTCTCATTCTAGCTCTGGCTTGGCTGCTCTGGCCCTATACTACGGGGGCTGGCTGCGGCCTCTTTCTTTGACTCTCTCTCTCCCTTTCCCTTTATCCTTTTACGCACTACATTCCACGATGCTGATTTCCACTACACATTTGAGTAACTACATTTACTGACTTCGTTTGAAACTTGTTTTAATAAATGATCATTGTTTAACGTTACGTTTGGTGTGGTCTCCCTTATGTTATCTCCGCTTTGAGCCAAGTGGTCATAACACCCTGCATGATATGATTTACATGATCTGTCCAGTTATGCACCCCCCTCCCACCCCTCTTCTCTCTCTCTCTCTCTCTCTCTCTCTCTCTTTGTCTCTCTCAAACACCTGGAGGTTATGAAAGAGTGTAATGACTGGAATAGCCACCCCCAAAATGCAGGACGACTTAGGAAGGGGAATGAAAGGAGGTGGCTCTGTCCTATCAGTTAACCCTTTTCAACATTGTTTGAAAAATATGGGATCGACTTTGTGTTTTGTCCCCAAGTGGCAGAGATTGTTGATGAATCTTTAAATGGTCTTGGACGTTCTTGCACCTTGCACCTGCATTCTTGCATCAGTCTCCCAGCACCTCACGGAAACACCTCCAACACAACTGTCAATTCTGCCAATTTGACCGGCTACCGAATGAATCCAGTACGGCAATTTGGATATATTAAGTTCAGTGCAATGCTGAGATTCTTGGCTGTCTCAGCTATGACAAAAAGTTAAACTGAACGCGAAAGATAAGCCACCAAATACTGTCACTGAGGAAACTGAACAGGCCAAGCCTCAGGCACGTCCAGACATCACGTAGATCCCCACTGACCACAGGAAGGATTAGACAGAACACAACCCAGCATCCAACATTTCTTTGGAAAGACTGAGTGCTGCAACACATCCTCATCAAACAATCATAAATATTTCCTTACATTAGTTCTTCAGACAAGCCTGCAAGTGAATCCCCTGCAGACCATCTATCTGGCATAAACCATGGATGGGCTTGTATATTTAAGGTGTCATAAATTCCACTTGATCAAGGGTGCCTTAACTTGATTTTAATATACAGAAAAAATGTTTGCACATATTTAACGTTTAATGCCACGCCATATTTAATGTGTAATACAGCTGCAACGTCACCATCATATACAACCTCACCATCAAATGAAATTGCTCAAAAAAGCAAGAAAAAGTTGAACCGAATCGGTAATTATGTTCTTTATGTTCATTATGTTCGTTAAGGAGGGGGCGAGGAAGCATATTGGGTTAGCAAAACGCTGAGAGAGGATAAGAATAAATCACCTGACCCGATGCTGGTTGTAAAAAGTAAAAAAACGCTACCGGTGGAGGGTGGGGTATCCTCGACCTCTCCCTGATTAGCGAGTAGGAAGTGGGGAGCATCCGTTGCACAACTGATTGGTCTTAATGGGTTAAATACCTTACCCAGTGCTGATGTCATATATTCTGATAAAACATATAAATGATTGCGGGTACCAAGTGCGATTCAAACGGAGCATATAAACCATAACCAACAATGAACATGGTAAAACAACCCACTGGACACGTCTACAATTTTTGAGGCATGTCAGTCGTATGGAGGTTTCAACACCCAAAACGGTTAAACTCTACGGTGTAGGGAAGTCCTCACATCACGGGGGATCTTGCACTCTGAAAACCCCTGTACATAAACCCCCTGTACATAAAAAACCAAAACTGCAGCACAGCTCACTGTGAAGCAATCACTGCGCCGCCTTCTCAGAAAATAATCGCCCAAATTCCACGGGCAAAAGAAATAACGAAAAAAGATAGTTGAAGTAATTGAAGTTCATAATAAGCCATTTCGGGTCTAAATGATGAGTTTCCGTCGCCTTATCGAACCCATTTAACTCTGGTTAATGTGCACTCCACAGCAGGCTCTTTCTCACTGAATGCGCCTCCCGAAAAGTACAATATCACGCATACCCATTCACGGCAGAACATTTCAGCGGTATGCTTTATCAAAGAGCGTGCACAATGTCCAAATAAACAGGAACGAATGCCAGTGTAACTAACTTAGAAGTCAGTGATCTGTTCAATCAACTACTTAAACACACACACACACACACACACACACACACACAGTCTTGTCTGATCCAAATTCAAAGCACCACCTACACCTACAGGGGGCGCTGTCACACACAGAAAAATAAGAATTATGGGTGAATTCAATATCATTAGATTGCCTCCATGCTGTCATCACATTGTACATGCGAAAATGGAACAGCACCGATCATCTCTACATGAAGTTATAACACATATTTTCTCAGCTTTTTCTGTCCATAGGTAAAAACTGCTTTTGGGCTACTTTTTCAGTTCAAATGAAGCCAGACACATGTCCTCTGGATTCCAAATGAGTGTGTGATACTGGGGAAATGGATGTGGGATGGAAAATCCTGTGTGAAATTTAGATCTGTGTCATGTCTTTCTGTCACTCCCTATGGATATGACATTAAAATGTGGGTCTCTGCCATTTCATGGGCCAAGACAAGAAACTCAGGAGACAAAGTATATATTCGAGAGGGGCAGAGACAATTGTAAGGATGCTGAAGGGAGTGAGGGAGGAGGACAGACAGTGTGAGGGGGAAAAGTAAGATAGAGAGACAGAGTGAGGGAGTAGGACAGCGAGAGAAGTGAGAGAACAAGTGCAATTAGAGGGTGGTGATAACTCAGACAATGTAATGGCAAAAACACGATTTTAAAGCAGCACCTCATTGAGAAACTTCTCCATCCCCCTGGTCTTCCCCCCCAGCCTTAATTAACAGTGACATGGGATTCAATAAATCACTGGCTGACTGACCTGAAAGCTCGCTGTATGGAGAGAACACAGTGTAGCACGCAGTTCCCACCAGGTGAGAGCGGGTTTGCAGGTAATGAGGGAGCTGCAGGTTTGAGCACGGTGAGGGATGTGAACAGACTGGGAGGGAAAGGGATGAATCGTGATAAGGTCAGCGTGCTGCAGGAGTTTGTTTTTCTTTCCAAGACGTCTCTCTTGTGAAATGCGTGACTGCTGTCTGCTCCCAAAACCTTGACCCTTTGTGCCTGCACCAGCTGAGAGCTGGCTGCTGGATGAGGAGTGAGGCTGTGATGTCATTATCACTGACGCCTGGGGATGTGTCTCCCTACGTCGCCCTCTAGAGGTCAAAGGGGGACATGCAACTGATGTGACATACTGAGTGAAAGATTTACTGGCAACGACACTGGGTGCTCAAGTAACACAAACACTAATGAAAAGGATAATAACAATATTTTAGCTGCAAATACTGGCAGAAAAGACAGTCGCATAGCATAATTGTGTATGTGAATAGCAAACTGACAGAAATGATTGATAGCTCAAAGGATTCATATCACCCACCACACTACACCGGCAAGTTTCAATTGGTTAACAAACTGTTCAGCGTTTCCACCAGGGAGTCTCATTTATAATAAAACACACAAATTCCTTAATCACAGCTTTTATAACAAAAAAAGCAAAAAGCACCTCTTTAAAATTCTGCCTCTTTAAAATTCTGCCTCAGTCAAGAAAAGTCGGTGAGCTGGTTTAATTTCTGCAGATGGTGCCGCGGAGCTTGAAGTAAACAGCACAGGAAGTGACAGCCAAGCCTGTCCCAATAACAGCCCTCATTTACCTTTGTCTTACAGCTCGGCTGTGACTCATCCATCTTCCATCTCTCCGCTCCTCCAGCGCTGGGAGAACAGGTAATAACACACCTGAATCTGAGTCACACAGAGGAGAGGACAGGTACTCTACGCTACACCTGTATGGGATACATAAATACATCAAACCTAGAATAAACATTTCATTTTTTGTGATGCCTGCCTCTAGCTGCATACACGGGAGCATGAAAAAGTGGCAGGTTTTTGGCACAGTTTGAGTCTGAGCTGTTTCCCACTAGTGATCACCCCCCCAAGAGATGTGGGCAGGGGGAATTGCTAAATCAATGTGAATGAGGAGGCGTCTAACTGTTGCTCTACAGACAGGAGGAAGACGGGCTCAACAGCCCGTGAAAGATCCAACTTATTCCTCCTCTGTGTCACCCGGGCTGCCCATGGTGTAAACACCGCTGGCTGCATGTATGATCCTATATACAGCACCAGTCAAAAGTTTGGAGACACCTGACTAAGAAACATACATTCAAAGACATTTTGATCTAAAGACTGATGCTTAAAGGTTTTAAATTTGTTCCATAGACAAACATAAATAGTGAAGATGATGCCTATGTATGATTTTTTTTTCCAAAAAAATTTTAATTAAAAAAATATTTTTTGGCTATTTTGAAGAATCTAAAATGTAAAATAGTTTTGATTTGTTTATAACACTTTTTTGCGGTATTTCACAGTTTTGATGTCTTTACTATTATTCCAAAATTAGGAAAATAGGAAAAATAAAGAATGTGTCCATACTTTTGACTGACTTTTGACTATATGTTTTCTGACATGAATTCAAATCTAGATTAAAAATCCAGATGACAAATCAAAAAAAAAAAAAAAAAAAATGAATAAACAAAAAAAATAATGAATCAATAATAAAATAAGCATTTTAGTGTGGCCATATACAGTAGTCACTGTGTTTGTTACAGGAACATAGATGGATGGGAACCCTTTCGGGGACATCAAAGCTGGCAGATGATCCTCTTGTCTGTGGCTGACATCATCAAAGCGAGACCAGTGCTTAGATCAGAATGCGCCTCAGACGCGGCCGTAATCAGAACTCAAAGGAAAAACCCCGGTGTGTCCCTCCAGAAATCATCCGCGTGACATTCACAGCGGACGGCTTATCTGACTGCTCCAGTGGAGGACACTCTCTAAACTAAAACTCGCTGCTCTCTGCAGAAATATCCTTGGATAACCCCCTATCACCACCACTACCACCATCATACACATACACACACTGCCTTTATCATTTACAGTAATACCAATAAAAAACATTTAGTAAAGGGACCATTGTGATACCAGTTTAACATACAGTAACCATCAACATTACATGGCATACAACTGCATTGCATGCATATAGCGCCATTCAGTGATCTGTGGTTTACAGGGACTCACCCCTCCCACTGTGGGTTCCTCTGTGGCAAATTGCTCAGCTAGCATCAGCTATAATGGTTTGTATACAGTAATAAACTAGGTTCAGAGATAGCCAAACTTACAATCAAATCAGAATTTATAAACGGAGAGACAAACAAGAGAGAGTAATAAAATGACCCTAGATGATACACAAATAAGAGACATTAAAATAATAAAAAGGATTGCAGAAACACAGATGATTTAATTTCCAGAATTATGTTGCAGTATGACATACTAAATGCAACTTCATATTAATTCATTTTAAACTTAACATGAACTTAATAAACTTAACTTAAACTCAGTAGTAATTTCTAGGAAGTCTAGTGTCAGATCTGCATAAATTAACTTGTGGTAGTGCTTGAATGGTGTTGTGTATGCACTCACACGGTCTGGGAATTTTGTTAGCTTGGTCTGGCACTGTTGCTCATTTAACTTGCATGGATACACTTCTGTTCTCTTGTGCTGAAAGTAGCTCTGGATAAGAGTGTCTGATAAATGAATGCAATGTAATAGTAATATCCCACCCCCATGGTTTCTGTGGGGAAACTACTGGGTGTGTTATGTTGGTGTTAACAGCTAGGCTGGCTAAGGTAGAGGCTTGGTTAGTGCTTCAATGAGAGAAGGTTTGCTACTGGAAGTGATGTTGGTGGGGTGGTCTTCTCTCAGGATCTTTTTAAAAGTCCTGCTTTGTGGACTTTAAAAAGTCATTTGGCAGAATCTGTAATGAAGTAATATTATTCAAACTGCTCAAAAGTGGTGAAGAGAGTAAACTATTTGACATTATATGTGGAGACAAATGGCAATAAAAGACCCGAGTTCTTCACACAGCATTATGAAGTGAAACAGGGCTGAAGTTTGAGGCTAACATCGTTCAATATTTGCATTAACGAACTGGCATCAACATCGGAGTGGTCTGCAGCCCCTTGGCCTCATTTTTTCCAGTGCCGAAATGCTCTTTCTCTACGCAAATTATTTCATCCTTCTGCCTCCTGTAGAGCAGGGGCTACAGCAGAACCTGTACCTGTAATACTGACAGATATAGGCACTGACAATCGATCTGGACAAGACCAGAATCACAGTATTCCACAGGATCCCAGGCAAACAGACACCGCTTTACCCAAGGCAACACAGTGCAAGAACAATGTGCCAGCTGCAGTGACCTTAAGCCATAAATTAGTGCATCAGGGAGTTTCAGCCAGGTAATAAATGCTCTGAAAGGAAACACACAGATGGTTTTCTATCCCGTAAAAACTCAATACCTTATAAACCAAATACCTACAAAAATCTTCCTAAAATATTTAGTTCTGTTCATATTTAGTTCTCAATGGTAGCAAAATGTGGGGGTTGCGCTGACATACCACAATTTCCAAAAACTATAACAAAAGGCCACTGGAAACAATTCAAGTGTAATTCTGTGAAACACTCTGCAGGTTCATAGAAACGTACATAACAAACAGAGCTGGGTATTTTGTACTGGCATGCAAAAGAGAGGCCTCCCTGAGCAACCACACAAGGCCCCTAATGCCAGCGAATTCTGAGGAGTACTGGACCAATTCACTCTCACACCACATACCTAAATCAATACCAAAACAACTATTAATAAACTTACATCAGAACTTAAGAAGTTTAACAGCAAGACAAGCCATTCAGCCAACAACTTCATACATTAATTACTCTGTGTAAAAAATGCTTTCTTGTTTGAGAGTGATATTTACCCTTAACTAATTTTCACTTGTTCCCTCTTATTGCTTTGGCAGAACTCAGCTTGAAATAGCTGCTGTAATGAGCTTTATTAAAACATAAAAACTCAATCAAATTCCCCCTGAGTCTTCCTTTGCTGAGACTAAAGTGTTTAAGTATTTTAATTCTCTCCTCATGACTTGTACACTCAATACCCTGAACCAGTTTTGTTGCCCTTCTTTTCAAGAGCCTTTGAGACCTTCTTGTATTATAGAACATTAATATAATCTTGTCTGATTTATAAGCAATACTTTTTAATATACATCCCAGCATCTTATGTGTCTTTTATTACTGTTTGAACACAATATCTAGATCCTGACCGATTATAAAACAATCCTTCCTCAATTGTTATCACCCACATATAGGTATTGACATTTAGCAATGTCATTTTCTGGGTGTCTGTCCAATTCTGCATATTCTTCAAATCTTAAAAATTTTTTGCAGGTTCCTGTTTGCTTCACATCCAGTTTTTGTTTCATCTGCAAATATTTTGCATCAGACTATCCTGATCAAGGTCATTTCTGTGAGGAAGGAAAAGTAGAGGTCCCGGGACAGATCTCTGGAGAACTCCACCTCCCACAACAATCCAACAACAGAATTAACCTTACTTAGGGTGAAAGACAGATGCACCAAGATTTTGACCAACTGAGTAAAATTGCATGACAAATTCAGTTAAATTTATACAATAACCAAAAAACTCCAAAACTCAACAGAAAAACAAATCACGATGAGTACACACTGCACCTGAAAAGCACCTGAAAAGGTCAAGCATAAAAAATCCTGAGTCCCAGATGAGGAACAGATTTGTAGTCATGGTGAACTGCAAGTGATTGGAGAAAATGTGCTTCCTGTTTTCCTGTCCATACGTGGAACAATTTATGAGCTCAGAACTCTGATTTACTGTTGTCTCAGACTGGCCTGATCGTACTGGGAGAGGATGAGTAGGCTGCAAGCTTAGCAGCCAGGTGTGTGTCTGCCTGCAACAGTCAAAGAGGATGGATTTTCTTCTATCTTTTATAAATGTGTATTATCCTTTTGTGATAATTGGCATCAGTGTTATTGTTATATTTACTCTTGATGCATTTTAAGCTTATATAATCAAATTTTTAAGCACATTTGAAGGGAGACTGAGACGTGGTTTGTTCTCAGCTGGTACAGGCACACAGGGTCAAGGTTTTGGGAGCAGACAGTAGCCTCGCATTTAACAGGACAGATGTCTAAAAAAGAAAAACAAACTTTTACAGCATGCTGACCTTATCACGATTCATCCCTTTCCCTCCCAGTCTGTTCACATCCCTCACCGTGCTCAAACCTGCAGCTCCCTCATTACCTGCAAACCTGCTCTCACCTGGCGGGAACTGCGTGCTTCACTGTGTTCTCTCCATACAGCGAGCTTTCAGGTCAGTCAGCCAGTGATTTATTGAATCCCGTGTCTCTGTTAATTGCCACTTGTGGTGGGGAGAACTCTGGGATGGAGGAGTTCCTCCAATGTGCGGTTGCTTTAAAGTTGCATTCTCGCCATTACGTTCTTACCCTCTCTGCCACTCTCCCCCTCTCCGTCCGTCCATCTGCCTGCCCATGTCTCCGCCCCCGTCTCTTTCTCCCTGACATGTGAAATTATCATAGCGCGATGCGTCCGTGTTTCCTGCCGGCTGCATCTGTCTGCGTTCGTCTGAAAGGCAGAGCTCGGGCAGGGAGAAAGAGGCCCCGCTGTGAGAAAAAAACAGAATGTTTCCACCTCGCAGAGTCCTGACTGCAGCAGAGCCCAGAGCTGATGTACTCAGCCCTGGGTACTTTGAGGAAGGGGGTGCTGGTTCTGTGATCTGTGTGGGGATGGGTGGTAATTCTTGCGGATCCCTGTCTCCCTCTCATTCTTCAGGGCTTGTCATCTCATAGTTGCTGCAGGAGGGAGCAAATCCATTTCTATAACTGATGTAGCTGTCTCCTGACGACCCCCCCGCCCCCTACCCAACACCCACACCCCATCCTGGGAGTGGAGTTCTGGGATACACCTGACTGGCACTTGAGAGGGGACCCCACAATGGAGCTCTCGGTATGTAGATTCTGGATTTTAATTATAGTTGGAATTGCAGTGGGCTCACCACATGAAAGGCTCCCAGAAAGGCATTTCCTTCCCAGTCTTTGATGGTTGACTTTAGTTTCGGCTCCACTGCATAAAAATAATGTAGTACTGTATTGCAGAGGACAAAGAAGATCCCTTTTTATGATTCATAAAAAGGGAAATAATATCTTTTTATCTTTTTAATTGGCTCTTAAAAAAATGCTGGTTGTGAAAGTCTGCATTAATAGGTCAGGACATGACCGGCTGCAACATACGCAGTAGAAGTGTAAAGTTGAGCATGTGACTTCACAGGGCGCCGCAGTCAGCCATGATCATCTGTTGGAGCTTTTTTCTGAATTTCAGTGCTTCAGTCCTTTGCCACTTAAATGGGTGATGTAAAGCCAACGGTACAGTGATCCTTGCTATAATGTCCATGTAGAACGTATTGTTGAAGTGTGATGAACTGAAGGTTGAGTACAATACAAGCGGAGGCTCCTTGCCATTAGAGAACAAAACTGCACCCCTGCGCTCGCAGGAAGTGACAAAGTGCACACGGCTTTAAAAACCTCAACTCTCTGGGTCCGCATTTCATTGTGACATCATCACAATGCTGGGTTTTTCAAAGCTGTGCAGAGACATGGCCTTTTCCTGACTTCAGATGGAAGGTAATTACAGGGGCTGTCCTCCCAACAATGACCGGCCTCCTTTGTTCCCCCGGCTCTGACTGAGCATTACTGACAGGAAGTCATGTTGCATTGTGGGAACTTAAAAGCAGCCCGTTTTATCCTTGAAGGAGCGGTGCTGTACCCTTCAGCGGAATTCTTCCCTGCTGAAGGGTGTGTGTGTGTGTGTGCCTGTGTGTAATTGTATTTGTATGTATGGTTGTGTGTGTTTGTGAATGTATTTGTGTGTGTGTGTGTGTGGGTTGTGTGTGTGTTTTGCATGCCTGTGTGTTTTTATGTGTGTATTTGTGTACCTGTGTGTATGTGTATGTGAGTGTATTTGGGTACCTCTGAGTGTGTGTGTCTGTAAGTAAATTTGAGTACCTGCGTGTGTGTTTGTGTGTGTGTGGGTATGTATGTATTTGTGTACCTGTGTATGCGTGTGAGTGTATTTGTGTGCATGTATGTGTGTGTATGTGTATGTGTGCATATGTTTGTGTATACATGTGTATTTGTGTACCTGTGAATGTGTGTTAGTGTATGCGTGTACCTGTTTGTGCGTGTGTGTGTGCATGCACGTGTATGTATTTGTGTACCTTTGTGTGTTTGGATGAGGGTCCCATCCTGAGAGCACAGAAGAACAGCTGCACATTAGAGACAGCTGCACATTTTCTGCTGTAAAACCATCTGCCATAAAGAGGAGCATCTAAGCTCTTTCCTTCTCACTTTGCCTCCGAGCACCAGCGTGGATCTGAATATCAAACAGACTGGGGCCACCTTTCAGAACCAGCCCTCAGAGAGGACTGTACAGTATCTCTCCATGTCTCTCCTCCACACAGTGTGCTCTACCCCTGGTTTCTACCATGGTTTTATCAGCTTTTGCCAACCTCCACTATTCATGTGAAACCCTGGCAGTGGCTTTGATGGTCATGCTGCAGGGAGAGGTCAAATGAGCTAATTCTTTTTCACCATGTGGGTTTTTTTCCAGAACATTCCATCTGTCTCAGTGGGTGGAGCTGCAATGAAATAATCACGGTCAGCCTGACAGATATGTGGTTATGCCACCTGAGAGATGTGTGGCCATGCCACATGACAGGTTTGAGGCTCTGTTTATTTGGGGACAGAGATCTCACCTCCAAAGGCTTTCATCTCCCCTCTCATGCTTAACTTTGTTAAAAGCAGAGACACATGACCGCCGTTTCCTGTCAGCTGATTAAGTACGCATCATATCACCCAAAGCCAGGTGGTCTTTGCAATCTGACAGACACACAGTGGGGTCTGAAGTCAGTTATGTTCTGTTGCAGGTAGTGTTTATAGTCTGCTTTTCCATGCTTTCCACCCTTTTCAGGGCGATTCCCCCCATGGATTCAAGAGTGGCTCCGGGGTTCGTTCAGCTTCTCATGTGGATTGATTCCCCACCTTTCTTGGATGGGTTTTCAAATCACCCATCTGTCAAATCAACTGCCTGTCAAACCACCTGCTTGTCTAATCACCTGTCTGTCAAATCACCCCTTGTCAAATCTCCCATCTGTCCAATCACCTGTCTAGTTGTAAATCCATACTAGGCACCTGCTCAGAGTGTATTCATGCTGCTGTTTGTTTTTTTCATTTCTGTGCTGAGCCCAGCACAAGTGGCACAGCAGTATGAATGAAAAAGTTAACTGGGAAATGAACCAAAACTCGCTGGATCCAAACCACCTGACAGCGCCTGAAATCTTGGCCAATTTTGACAAGCTGGCTCACGCCGTTACGCGCATCATTATCAACGTATTCTGTCTGTGAACAGTAAGGTGTCTACGCTCACTGAATGTGCTGAGCTGGCATAAGCGCTGGGCCAGTGTGTCTTGAGGCTCTGTCTGAAAAGAGGCAGTGCTTGTTTAAATGTTTTTTTTTTTCTTCTCAGGCAGTCAACTAAACTCCTGCTCACATTCAATTAAGGCAACGTGAGAGGCCGATGATGGACACACACAAACTTTGATGAAGAACTTTTAATTGCCTTCGGTTCTGTCTTGGATTTGATTTACGCGGTCCCCTCGTTCCTTGCTGATCCCTGGGATCACGTCCAATGCTGAGCAATCTATGGGAGGGTGCTGTGCATGAAGATCAATCACTCTGAGCTGCAGCACTGCTGCAACTGAACCAGCCGTTAAGCTAAATGTTGAAGTTTATATTAAGCGAAGTCGTCTTCAAGTGAGAGCATTCATAGCGTAGTCATGTCACGTGGGAACGCTGAAAGTGTAATGGTTGCAACAGAACACCCAAACAATCAGTACACAAAACCAATGTCCCATACACAACTTGAAGGACCCAATATCCTCACACAGTGTTAGAGGCTGTGCACTCAGTCCCCAGTTCAATTCAAGCACTCCCTAATGTACCGTGGCAATGCATTAGCCACTGATACATTCCAGTATATACACAATACTTCACATTACTTGCTGCTGTAGCTTCATGTGAACTGTCTAATACTCTGAGTTCACAGAGCAAGCCAGCCAGAATATTGCTATATCAAAGCAGTTATGTGACACTGTACCTAGTAGTTAATTGTTAGCTAAGTGGCCCACAATGACAGCCAAGTGTACCTAACTCATTAACCTGCTTAATAACCCATGCGCACAGTCGTCCAGCTGAGAGAGCTTATGAAACAACAGGCAAAACCTCTACGAACAAACCCATACAAAGCCAATTGGTACTTTCAAGCAACTCAAAAAGGTCTGTGTTCGATCTATGCAATTTCAGCGCGCTGGTTAGTTTCACCTCATACATGCAAAGGTCAGCTGCTTGCTGAGGTGAGTCCATGCTCAGCATGTACATACTGACTGTGTTCCTGTCTCTCTAACTGATGGTATTTCTAGCTTTCCCTCCCTCTGCATTCTCCATTTTCACTCTAGACCAGCTGGTGGGAGAACATGTTTGGCCAAATCACCCTGAAACGGATAGTCTGGGTGACTTCTGGAGGACATTACTTAATTCTACAATCAAGTAGGAAACAAACGAAATAAAATATTAGCTCATTGCTTACAGTTTAACATTTAATTACACATTTAATTAATTTGCATGCATATTTTTCTATACATTGTGAAATGCTTAACGCCCCTGCTCCTGCGTTCCTGCAAGCAAGACCAGGGTGAAAGTGGCCATGAAAAACATTCTTCCACCAAGGACAAAGGAGGAAAGTAGTACAGGTTTCACCCACAAAATATTTTAGACTCCCTTAACTGCTGAAATATGAGAATTGGATAAGCATTCAAAGTGTTTACCGTTTGAGGACAGTGCAGCTTTCTGAAGTCCCCTGTGTACTGCCCTGGGTATGAAGTGACTGTCTCATGCTCTTGTGTATTGTTTCTCTCATTGAGAATTGAATGCTGTCCTCTTACTGCAAACTGCCTGCTGCAATGAAAACAAACAAGGCAAATAATGCATCCGCATAGGTAAACACTAAGTATTTTGACCGTGTGAAACGTCAAATGGATTTTCTTGAAACACTGGTGAAATGTTCGTAAATGATTCCTGTGTATAACGTAGGATTATAGAGAGTTGGGCATAAAAGGCAAGATCAGCAGTTTCATCTTTCATGCAAAAAAGGAGCTGCGATAACTTTGGTAACTCTAGCACCGTAGCAAAATGAAAGCAATTAGATCTTTCTGGGTTATTCTTGACATACCATAAAACACCACTGAAGATACAAAAAACCTGATCAGGAATTCATCATACCATGCAATTACTTTGACTAACTCTTACTTTGACTAACTAGCTCTTATTGTCAGAATATTTGCCCTCATCTTTGCTACTTGGCCAAATAATACAAGTCAATGCATTTTTAATTATATAACAAGAAAAAAGGAGGAACCAGCACCTTGTCTGGCCAACCATTGAAACCTGGTCATGCAGTGCTTCAAATATTGTTGACTCCTTATGGTTTTTTGCTTGTGTTGTGCTCTACCTCATTTGTAAGTCGCTTTGGGTAAAAGCGCCTGCCAAATCAATCAATGTAAATATAACATTATAAAAAAGAACTTTTTTGATTAATTTTTGAAGGAGACTTGGCTTTCCTTGCCTTCTCTGGGCAGCCACTGCTGCTCCAGACAGACAGAACCCTCCCCGGTTGTCAGACAGGACGGATTTCAGAGCGCCTGCCTCGTCATGCCTGTCTCTCCGTCACCGGCACATCCTCATCAATCGAACAGGTGTCTGGATGCAGACGCGGGGTGCGGGGTGGGGGGGGGGGGGTGAGGGGCTCTCCTGTCTTCTCATTAATCACCCGCCTGACGCGCAGAGATTGAGACGCCAGTTTTGTCTCCTACAAGTTGAAAAACTTGCACACAAACTTCCAGCACACAGCTCTGCTGTTGTTTAAAGAGAATAAGGTCTTTGGGGTCATGATGTATCACCGGGCGAGTGTAGTGCAACTGCAAATGCGTATTTCAGCGGAGCATGGCGATGAGAAAGAGACCTTGTGCGCTGATAATGCTGTTATCATGGCAAGGTCAGGGGGTGAGCTGTATAACATTGCTAATTACTGCCATTAAGACACCCGCTTCAGACAATCAAAAGCCCAATTAAAACTGATGCCTGGTGGATTATATCACTTTAGCAGCCATTAGCTGGGCACTTATTAAAAAATGCATGAGGAGGTTGGGTTCCGGGCCTGGTTGAGGGAGGTGTCATGTGACATCGTTAGCAGGAATAAAGACCTTGCGCTGTCTGCTGGTGTCAGACGCGATGCTCTGGTGAAGGTGTAAACCCACCCGGGAGCTTTGTTAGGGTTTTCCGTTGCACTGGTGAGTCATTCTCCTGTATGAAGTCTACTGCTCTTCACAAGTCAGAGATATATACATTACCACATAGACAAACACATGCTGTTATACACTAATACACTTTGTCCCAAAGCAGTTATGCACTAACATACCTTTCCCTGCTGCTGGTATGCACCAATACACAACAGCGTGTTCCAGTGGTAAGGGGCATGGCTCATAACCCAAAGCCTGTTGGTATGATTACCAGGTGGGGCACTGCTGTTGTAGCCTTCAGCCAGGTACTTTACCTGAATTGTTGTAGAAATGGATGATATGTGAATTACTTAAGTTGCTCTGCATAAGGACATATGATAAGCATATAAATAATGTCATTTGGTCTAGCTTAAAACACGACCCATTTCTGTAATGTACCAATGCTCCTCAGTGCCTTACTGTTCCACACTAATATGCCATATTGCTGTTAAATGCAAAATTGCTGTGTTGCTGTTTAGCGTGTGTTACGAGGGCAAATTTTTTGCAAATCCTTTACAAAACACTGAATCTCTGATGAAGACATGAAATGATCTGATCAAACCAATTGTGAATTCAGTTGCATGGTTAAAGCACTACAGCTTTTTTAAGGGGGGAAAAATATGTTGCACCAGCTTGCCCTCATATTCTACTAAAACAGCAGTTATACTTGTAACTGACAAATATACTCTACTCAAGCAAAATTTGGGAAATGATATGCAGAGAAAAACAAACAGCACTTCTGTGCTACTCGGAACCAACCCTCGAGAGAAGTGCTACACAACTCGTGAAAGGGCAAATTGAAAAGCAATGGCATCGTTTTAAAATCCAGGCCTCGGTAACATAGTCTGGGTCAAACCGGGTGCAGGCCCTGAATAAACACCCCCTGACCCTCAGAGTTCTTGCATTCTTAAGGCAGCGAACATTTAAATCCAGTTAGCCTTTATCTGAAACTTGGCAGTGCCAGCATAAAGCCTCAGTCAGTGCACATCTTCTTGAGGTGGTTATCCTGCACTCTTAATGTGCAGAATGCTTTTACAGTGCGGGTCTCTATATCCGTCTGTGTTACCTGTCTGTTTCTCGGAAGCTTACCTGCGTGTGGAAGCGGGGGAGGGGCCGTTCGAACGTGGGCAGTCAGAAGAGGAAATGAGGTTCAGCTGTGGCTCATTAGCACTACCGGGGAAGCAGGAGTACAGTGTTATTTAAGCTCAGTTTGAAGAAAAAGCTGGTGTGTGGTTAGGGAGGTGTCTGTCTCAACCTGGCTAAAGTGGTAAGTGTTAGCGTACACCTGTGCATGTGTCACCCTGGATCATTTCCTAGCAGGCTGGCTGGTGCTAGCGCTACAGGTCCAGCGTCTACACTTTCCTTTATCGGTGACCATACGCACTCGACCACAGAGATGGCGCAACCGCTCACACTCTAATCCTGCTCCTTGGGGAGTAAACATGTGGGGTTTAATGGGACAGGAAGTACACTGAAAGGACAGCAACTGACCACCCGTGGCTGGAACCATTTATAGAGCCTATGATCTCGTTCCATGAGGAATCAGCGCACGACTCCAGTAACTGTTCCTGGTGAAACTGGGGCTCATTTTCTTCATTTCTGGGCCTCATTAGCATGCTCTGATTAGCCCCCTCCGCCCCTCCCTGACTGGTGCCAATCAGTCGCTGAGATCTAAATTAAAAGCAGTGGCCTCCTTTAGATTACTCCAGACCCAGCTTCCTGTTTCCATTAAGCAGCAATCTGACTCCGGCAGGCGCTCCTCTCTTCAGTCGTATCGCGTCTCAGGTTGGAGAGATGAGCCGTGGGGGTTCCAGTGCTGCCAGGGATGCGGGGCTTTCTGCTCCACTGGCAGCGGGATGGGCGGATGGCAGCTGTTGAGTTTTACCTCCCGCTCGCTGAGTTGTCATTTCTGATGTCTTCATACAGCGTTCCACAGCCAGGGGCGTGGGGATGCGCGGGTACTTCATTTAAAAAAAATGTGTGTGTGTGGACACTTAGAGTGCCTGGTGTGTGTGTGTGTGTGTGTATGTGTGTGTGTGTGTGTGTGTGTGTGTTGCAGGTATTTAAACTCTACATTGGATATGCAGCTGAGTGAGACGGTATAATTTCTAACGTAGTTTCTTTTTGGATGACTCAGCCTGAAAAGTAAATGAATGAGTGTGTGTGTGTGTGTGTGTGTGTGTGTGTGTGTGTGTGTGTGTGTTGCAGGTATTTAAACTCTACATTGGATATGCAGCTGAGTGAGACGGTATAATTTCTAACGTAGTTTCTTTCTGGATGACTCAGCCTGAAAAGTAAATGAGTGTGTGTGTGTGTGTGTGTGTGTGTGTGTGCGCGTGTGTGTGTGTGTGTGTGTGTGAGCGCGCCTTTGTCTGTGCACAGCTCTCATCACAGCAGACAGCACACAATGCTAACAGAGGTGTCTTATGGGCTTTCTGCTTGTGGACTCACTGCCTTTCCCAGAAACTTTGAGCAAATAAATCAAGAGGAGCTCCTTTCCCCCCTGCTTTGGAGCTGATATGAATTAAACATGATAGCTCCCTAACATATTGTATATATTCATAATTGAATCAAATGTACTGTGTCTGTGTGTGCTTAAGTTAATATTTACTCATTTATTCATTTACTTGACTGACTGAACCATCCAGGAAGAAATTACACCAAACCCTCTCATTCAGTGTACCCAATATACAGTTTAAATTCCTGCTCAAGGGTACAATAGCAGGTACAGCTTTATCCTCTGCTGTGTGACAGTTTTATCTTCATGTTGCTCATAGTGAAAAGGAAACAGCAATATATATAATTTGCATTCAACCACATTATGGTTTATAGACAGGCTTTCTTTGATATAATTCATTAGAAAGAGAACAATGTTCTTAGCATTCTTCCATTGACTTTGATGTAAAACCTTCAATTAGACTTTCTAGGGTGCCGAATCCATGTGGAATAATGTTAATGGTTTATGAAAAGGTCAGCACTCACTAATTAGACATGTTCAAAAAATGTCTTTATATAGCTTACATAGTTGCATTTGGTCTCATGTGGTATCCCTGTACCCTAAGCATACAGAAGCATCCTCTGCAAAGCTCATAACACACAGCAATGCTGCAGAAATGCACAACAAAGCTATAATGACACAGCGCAAGCATACAGTGACACACAGTTAAACCACAGAGACATGCAGCCAAGCTACAGCAACACAGAGCCAAGCTATAAAAAGACACGGTTAAGCCACAGAGACATACAGCCAAGCTACAACAACACAAAGCCATGCCACAGAAACACACTGCCAAGCCACAGAAACATATAGCCAAGCTACAGTAACACAGAGCCAAGCCACAGCAACACGCAGCCAAGCCACAGTGACACACAGCCAAGCCACAGAAACCCAGAGCCAAACCACAGCAACACAAAACCAAGCTACACAAACACACAGCCAAGCCTCCATTAAGTGAGTTACTTTAAGGGGGAGGTACTCCTGATGTTTTATTAGCAAGAAGAGCTATCTGTCCCACTTTAATTACTATGGGCATATGCTTAAAGTGTAAGCAGTAGCCAATCTCTTCCAGGTCTGCCTGCTGATGAATATTCAGGAGGAGTAGCCATCATGGGAATTCTTTTGACAGATAAGCCCAGAGCTTATTTTAGCCAGGCCCACTGGGTTTACTAGAACAACACAAACCTCAACAGCCTTCAGGAGAGCTCAGGACAGACCGTTTCACCATAAACCACCCAACTGTAAACCAACCGTAAACCAACCTTAATCCTGGCGTCAGCCGAAGTGAGGATATAGCGTATCATCAGCATATGCATCAAACACCGGACGGTAGACTTGTTTACAGCTTTGCCAGTCTCAGATTTAATGTCTGCGGCTTCTGCAACCTCCCTTCGGCTGTTTTTACCGTCTCTCTGATTTCCCCTAACTTTATTCAAGCCAACAGCTTTAATCCTCATCAGAGTTTTCAAAGAGCCTTTTAAGTGTGCATGCATGGGCGAGTTTAGCAGACTTCTGAGATGCTGTTAATGCACTGAGCACTCCTATCAGCGTGAAGTCAACTGAGAACACACACTTAAGACAGCACCACTCTGTCGTCTGTCACGCACAAAAATTCAGTGCCATAATTCAAGTAAGTAGTCAGGTTCAGTATTCATAAGAAAAAGCATTTGGACTATTATTTCTGTCTATGTCTGTAGGGGTGCTTTCGGTTCTGGGTTTCTTCATGATGTATTTGAGTTTGGTTGGCTTTAACTGGTGTCCTTCTCGAAGATTAGAACAAACAGAAAGGAAGAGTGGTCTCTTTCTCTCTCCATATCTCTGATGAGAAATGAATCCCCACCTGATTCTATCTGTGCAGCAGTGACTCATAGAGCGATCCTGGCTCACGGGATTACTCCCTGGTTTAAATCCCAGCAAGTTACTGGGCAAATAAGGATACCAGCTTCAAGTGTTCACCTCTCTCTTCAGAGTGTCGCTCAGTCCACTTACGTTGTGTGTCCATAAATTAGCAAGATGTCGCCAGCTGGGGTTATTGAATAAAACAGAGCAGTCAGAAACATATCGCTTCTGATTAATCTCCATGTAAACCTACCCATTATAAATTACCACATTATTACGGTTATCGCTAATAAGTGAGTGCATGCGTGTGTACGTATGCACCACGCATGAGTGTGCATGTGTATGATTGACTGCGTAAGTGTAAGAAAGTGTACATGTATTGGTGTGTGCATGCAAGTATGTGAGTGCTTGACTGTGTGCATGGGAGTGCATGTTGAGGTGTGTGTCTGGGCGGGTTATAGAATTTTGATGTCAGTCAGTGCAATATAGAGGTACCGTTCTACATACATATGTTCAGATTTGTGTTCAGTTCTCAGATCCTCTTTCCTTTATGCAGCAGTCATGTAATATTTTGTGTGACTCTTTTTGTTAGATCTCAAAGCGATTTGAGGCTGGACCAAAGGGCACAAATTTTTATTTCAATTCTGTATTTTCCATGAAAAAAAAAAAAAAACTAAAGAAACTACCTTCAGGACTACCTTAAATAACTTCTCTCTAAGAAATACAAAGAACAAATTCAAAACCTTGCTATTGATAAAGGAACAATCCTGAGCCTTACACACAATAGAACCAACAAGAAGGAAAAGATGAAAGCTGTTGTTTCAGCGAGGTGTCACTTTGGTTCACTGCCCCTCAAAGTGGTGTGGAGGAAATCTTTGACAATCTATCAGTGACAAGACTCAGGGAGGAGGGTAATCATCTCCCTGGGAAGGAGGCAGCAGCTGAGGCAGAGGACCCTTAGAGTGCCATTCGGGCTGAATAATAATTTACACAAGGAATTTCCACATCTACATATTTACTGTTCTATTTGGCAGTCGTATCTCTCTCACTCATCTCTCCTTGGTTTCTACCTGGGCTGTCCTACCAATCTCTCGACCTTGGCAGAATACCCCTGGAGAGAACAGCAGGCTTTCCTCTGGATAGACACCACCAAAAGACTGGAATTTCACATTGATGTCTGACTCCAGTCTTCACTGATAGTGAACACAGTAAACGAAAATAATAATACACATGCTGAAACTGAAGTTTACCTTAAGAAGAAAAAAAAAACACTTGTATGACTTTTGTGTCTTCTCCTCCTCAGATTTAAGACTCAGGAGCTGGGTAAAGGGGATTTCCTATCTTCTGCTCATATCCATACACCATAGATTAAATTCAGTCTCACTAGGAAATCTCCACTTTGCAATGGTTACACTCACCTAAATCATTTGAATGAAGGGCAAAGCCTATCCAGACAGTGGGCAGTGGGGTTTTTTATATTCAAGAGTGATTACTTGTTTGTTACTCGTTATGGCAAAGCAATCTTGAAATCGCTGACACTCCTTCGGACCGTTATAGATCATGGTCAGGCAGACTTAAAGGCTAATGATGCTAATGAATGTAAATGTCAGTGAGAAATACAGTGTCTGCCAAGATGAAAATGAAAAGTGCTGTGTGAAATTATCTGAGGAGGATGCTCTGTGTGTGTGTATGTGTGTGTGTGTGTGTGTGTGTGTGTGTGTCAGGGGCCTGCCCCTGTGTTTGAAGCATGTGTTTGAAGCACATCAGTGTAGACCACTTTTCAGTCTAAATGAAAAAATGACATTTATTGGCCCAAAGTTAAGTGAAAAAGCAAACATCCATAATTATGAAGAATGAAGTTAATTATCTGTGAAAACAGACATTTTAATATGTCATATACTCACAGAGCTGATCAATGGCTGTTGTGAGATGATAAACTATGAACTATGAAAACCTTTTATTAAATTATATGAAAAAAAATTATGTATGCAGTGGAAACCCTGCCTGTCCACTTACATCACTTTATAACTTATCCAGTAATGTCTCTGCTATGTTACATCATCTAAATAATTATCCAGTGACATGTCTGATTGATTTTAATTTCCTGGTGATCGTGCATTTTACTGAAAGTCTGTGTGAAGGAAGAACACATTTTGGACCCTGTCACTGCGGGCACCATGTCATACAATGAGCAACTGTCTTCCGTTCACAGACTAATTGAGCACTGCCATTCAAGCTGCTGTACAGTAACAATGTGCATATATAAGTTCGGCACAGGAATGCTGTGGTGGTGGATCTCCACTCCAAATAACTCGTTTCATCTCATCCCACACATGGGAGGTATCTGGTGACTGGGGAGGCCACTGCAGTAAGCTGAATTCAATGTCATGGTTCTGGAAGCACTCCTGGGCAGTTCTAGCCTTGTGGCATGGAGCAATCTCCTGCTACTGCTGCCATGAAGGGATGCACCTGATCAGTAACGAAGTTCAGATATCCTGTGGCACTCAATCTCTACTGCTCTACTCTACTATAAACATTCATATTCAGATAATGAACACATATTCAGATAATGAACATTATTCACTCTTCATCCTGTCTGTCCCTTATATTGTGATGTACCCTGTTCTCCTCATATCATTTAGAAAAACCTTAACCCAACTCACAGCCTCTGGCTCCATGCGGTAACAGCAAACCAGGCAGCAATCTAGCCATGGCAATTCTCGCACCTTCCTACGCGGCTTAAGACCAGCTTTTTCTACATCAGACAAATGCAGTGTACCATTATACCACTGCAGTAACTGCCTGATTTCATAAATCTATGATTACATTTTCATCAGTGTTGTAAGTGCTGTAAGTCCTGCAGCAACACATAAAGCCATGCCCAGATTGCATACACGTGATGGTATATATGTACATGTGTGTGACTCTGAAATGGCTAAACTGCCATTAGCCAAACAGAGTGCTTCTTTCATGATGGCCACAGAGACCACTGTGAACCAGGCGTAAATGTTCTCCTGTGGGGCGTTTTTGTTCTCGGTTGTAATTTTTGCTACCGTTTGACCCCCCACAAACCAAACCCCTGATAAATCCGGCTGTCTCTCCCAGTTTTCTGCACCAGTGCCCCCCCCCCCTTTCCTGACTGCTCCCCAAGGACTGCATAGGATGGATTTTCTCTAATGCAGTCTGGAGTAAAAAGGAGATACAATTTCCACTTATTTTTGCACAAACCAATAATGCAAAGCTTTGCTGTGAGCTGATATCTCGCTATCTGTCAGACTGGCCAATATGCTTTGTCACACACTCCAGAGGGGATAGTTTAGTGTGTGTGTGTGTGTGTGTGTGTGTGTGTGTGTGTGAAAGGGAGAGTGAGTGTGAGAGAGACATTCACATTCCTAGGATTAGCGTTTCTCCTCGCTTTGGGATTTCTCTGTTCAACGTACATTAAAATTACTTTAAATTAAGAAGAGACTTCAACTTTTCATCAATGTCTCACTGCAGCTGAGAGGTTGATTAAAGACCTTGCCCTCAGGGATATCAGCAAGGATATCAAACAGCTCCACGACTGGTCTCACAGCACCACGTCTCTAAGAACCAAGCAGGTCTGGTCCAGGGTCAATGTCCATCTCTGTTCAGTGAAGGAGTCAGTGCACCTAAAAAACCATATGAATTTTTATTACCACTTATAAAACCATTCAGTAAGTTTTCCCTTTAGCACTGAGGCAAAGGTTGTAGCTGTAACAGAGCTTGTGATGGCAGGGCTGTCTGAAGGAGTAGCCGTGCTTATAATGGCGGAGCTGTGCAAAGCAATACCCAGGCTTGTAATGGCTGATCTGTATGTACCAGTACCGTGGTGGGGCTATGTGAAGACACTGGCAGCTCCTGAGCGACTGCTCCGCCTTTGAAGCCCAGATGGTGGCCGTTCGCTTCGCTTTGGGACCGCCGTCGTGTTAATGCGAGAGTGGCTTCTTCCATCTGTTTTTTTTTTTTTCAAGTGCCGGAACTTTCTGGTTCTCCTGAGGCTTGCTCTTTCAAAGCCGCCGGCTGCCGCGGGCAAGTGAGGGCGCGTGTGGGCGGCCGCTCTCGACTCCGCGTCCTCTCCCACTGCAGGCTGGACCGTGAGTGCAGAGACAGGCTGAAAACGTGGGTACTGGTGCTCCTGCTTTTAGCGGCTGCATAGCTGTGCGGTGGGTTTCGTTATGTTTTCAATACCCAGAGTGAACCTGCTCAGACTGTGATAAATGACACTAGTCTGCCCAGCACACAGGCACATGGATAATTCCTTCTCAGGCCTGAAAAGGTCACCCTATTTAGGTTTGGCCTACTATGTCATGAATGAGATATCCAGGGTTCAGCCCTGGGGTGCTGCCTACCCATGATATGCTACACTTTGGAAAATGTTGTATTTTCTTCTTTTCTCCATCCTTGCCCAGACATATTTGTAACTGACAGGATAAAAACCTGATAACAGGTGACAATCAGCAGCTTTGTACCAAATACAGAGGGCCAGATATTACCAGCAGGACCCTTTCCAGGTCCTTTACGTGTGATGTCAATGGGGCAGACTAGAATTGCGCCACAACACTCTGGAATTCACTGACCTGGCATCGGTCTGGGCAGAGCTGTGGATCAGCATAAACCAGACCAAACCGGACAGAAGTGTAACACTCTGGGTTCTGTTTTTTTTTTTTTTTTTTTTTTTTTACTAAAATCTCCAACAATTGCCATTATAGAAACAGGGCAAGGAAAGCCAACCATGCGATTGGGCTGGATAAGCTTTACAGTTTATGCACCACTGAACACATACTTGGATGACAAATACCACCCACTCAATGTCCCCCTAATTACCCTGACAGATCAAAATTCAGGATATAGTAATAGGTCAAACTAAGAACAGTTTTGAACAGCTCTTTGTGAGATGAACTGGGGCTGATGATTGAATACATTTGTTTCATCCACTGCTCCACTGCTGTCATTTGAATCCCCTACTGCTAAACCATCTATGGCTTTTGTAATGCCATAATATAAAAACATTAAAATAACGCTAAGCTATGAGCATCCTGGGCAGACATTGGCACAGTTCACTCGTGTCATTTACCTGATGGGTATTTGCCAGTGGCACAGTTTTTTTTGTGTTGTTGATAATGTGACAGAAAGGAGAGTGGCTCTGTCAGCCAGAATCTCTTGACAGGAGCTATATTTATCCAAACTGCTGACAGACCCATTCTCATGGTAATGTTCTAATTCATCTGGAGCTTTTAAACACCATCAGATAGTGTCTCCTCATGAATATATCCAGTTATAAAGCCATACAATAAATAAGACAGAAGGTGACACATTTCCAATAGCCAGACCTCCATAATTAGACAAGCGTTCCTGGTGTGAATGGGCCTCTTAAAGGGGTCTCTCCATCTGAACTAAATGTATCTTCCTCATTTGTTTCATTGCCAATCAGGCAAGGGGAAGGAAAAGATCTGTATGGACACCCATAGGTTTGAACAGAGATTGTCCTCTGATTGCACACCGTCACTGTCACACACTGTAACACACTCACAAACTGTTACTCTGTCACTCTCACACACTGTTACACACTCACACACTGTTACATTGTCTCTCCCATGCACTGTTACACACTCACTGTGACAAACTGTTACACACTCACTCACACACACACTCACACACTGTCACACAATCACTCTCACACACTGTTGCACAATCGCACACTGTTAGACTGTCACTCTCATGCACTGTTACACACTCATACACTGTTACACACTCACTCTGCTACACGCTCACACACACTGATACACAGTCACTCTCACACACTGTTACACATTCACGCACTGTTGAACTGTCACTCTCACACACTGTTACACTGTAATTCTCACACACTCATTCACATGTTTTTATGCACTCATTGTCACACTCTAACACATGGTTACACACTCACTTTCACATGCTTACACACCATTCTCACTGCTATCTCAAAACACAAAATAAATCATTTTTTAACATTCTGTCTCAACCATGTTTCATCTTGTATTCAGGACCAGAGGGAGTGCTGTGCATAAGAATTAGTACACGTTGTGGGAGAAGCACCAGTGCATGCTCCGAATCAGACATGATTTCCTCTGAACCAGCGGCTTAGAATTTAGAAGACAAAATGCTAGCTCAAAACATAAACACAAATTGCATGCTTTTCCTGATGTTACAGCACATGTCAGATGTTCCCTTTAATCTAGCTGTTCGTGTCCTTAGCGAGACAGCTAATCTCAGACGTGAAAATGTGGGTCGGATGAATGTTCCAGTCCATCACACAGCTGTCAGAGACCGCAGACTCTGAAGGCTCTGAAGACTCACCTCTGCAGTTCCAGCAGCCAGCCTGCAGTCAAACAGAATGCCTGATGCTTATTCATGTACAACCCCGATAGGCTGTCCATGACAACTTCCTGTCTGCTTCAGTGATTGAGATGCACAGCGGGTCAGAGGTCAGGGGTCAGAGGTAACTGTTCCTGCTGAGGAAAAGGGTCCATTCCTCATGCTCTCACCCTGTGTGATAGCTGCTTAGCATGGTAAGGGCACTGTGCGTTAGCTGCAGTGTTCACCACTGCATCCCATCCCAGATGCTGTGCCCTGTGGGTGCACGAGCGTGCCCCACCACCCTCCCAATTAATCAGCCTGCTAATTGTCCTATTAGACACATTTCCAAATTAGCCACACAGTTGCTGCCAGCGGTAACGGAAGACTAAAAGGTCTCTTCCAAAGCCAAACTGATAAGAGGCATTTCCCACCCTGACACGGAATGATAATTTGTAATCCCTGCAATCTGTCATCCATCTGCAGGGGGAGCTGTGATGGTGAAGGCCAGTGCACAGCCCATAAATACAGCAAAATGAGCGCCTCTTCGGCATCCACAGACCTGATTTCAACCAGGTTTATTGGACATTGGTTGATTGGTTCGACCAGGCTTCCACGGGGGTGCACAAAAAGTCATAAATACTATGTAGACATTCGGATATAAGGAGACAACTGGGGGTGCACCGAGGTCTGGCTGGGGGTGCAATGCACCCCTAAGCACCCCCATAGCGCCGGGCCTGGGTTCGACTCATTAGCCAATGGCTGGCTACCCTCCTGCACACGATCCTCACAGATACAGTGACAACAACACAGAATGAGATGACAAGATCTGCCATTGGGAAGTCTGCTGATGGGGACAAAGGTTCTTAAGCATCTGACGCCATTCAGTTTAAAGATGCCAGGAAAGAGACAAGTTTTACTGAGTCCACTCCACTTCAGTCCCACCTGAGTCCACTCCAGCATTGCTGAGCCTCCCGTGTGGAGTGTGTGGCAGATGTACGGATTCACACATCTCTCTCATTTTTTCACTTCTACTCTTTCAAAGCTCCTCTAATGAGATGTTCCAGGCTAAAGCTGACATCAGTTCTTGAAGGCTTGAAGGCTCTGCCTTCAACCACTGCCGCATCTGAAAATATGCTTAATTATCGTTCGCACCTGCACGCGTCCATTCGTGTAATAGAGCAGGCCTAACCCAAACGTGCCGGGCGGCGGAAACGGCCGCCATTAGAGGTTATAAATAAATCAAACGCTGCAATACCGCTGTGTAACGGGAGTCGAGACGGCCTGAAGTGGAACTCTCAGACCGTCGCTCTGCGGCTTCTGTAAAGTTGTTTGACACTTTCGGGGGAAATAATAATTGAATCAGTATCCGCACACAGTGCACCCCCCTTCGATTTTCCTTTCCAGAAGTGTCTGATGTCCATGGCATCCCTCTGTTCATCTGACAGCTTTCCAAAGGGCAGATTGGCTAGATTCTGCCGAGCTGAAACTTGCCCAATTCCCTCCTCACTGCAAACGAAATGCTTCTCGGAAAAGACTGCTCACTTTACTAAACCAAAATAAACAAAAAAAAAAATAACGATGCAAGTCACCAATGAGGAGTAACAGCACACACCATGCGGTATAGAAAGCGAGCGCAGGCTTCGAAGTCGTTCCGTGCTATTTTTAACCCACAACGTTTTGCTGTGATTTTGTCAAACCCAGCCTGGAGAAGGGCTGTCCGGGGTGACGTTTCGGGGCGAGGTCACCTTTTTACAGCACATATCGATCCGATTCTGTCCTCTGCGCCGGTGCCCGAGTGAGCCTCTGTCCTCGTTTTCTGGTCAGGCCCCGCTTTGCAGGTTCTGCAGATTCGTTACTTGATAACCTTATTGAACAGTGCAGTGGAAGAGGTGTTAGGATCACCCCTCAGTGCACAGACAGATGTCCCACAGCACTACAGACAGACAGACAGGCAAAGGAACAGACAGTGAACTTAGTTTAATTCATGTTGCATCATTTGGCAGTTTCTTCTGGGGCAGAAATCTATGCAGTATTCAGGCACCAACCCACAGACCCGCCAGGAAGTGGCCTGACCTACATAATTCTGGTAAGGACACACAGTCCGAGAGTCTCGCCTATCTTGCTGTTGGCATACTTTGGTGTGGGAGCCGCCTCAGGCTGACTCAACCCTTGCTTGCTGGATGGTGACTTTTTTTTGACAGTTTGAGAAAGCTGAGGACACAACCAGAGCTTCTCCACCTCGCAGGTTCACACTGCCCTCACAGCTTGGCCTCTAGAGGTGGCATCTCCCCCGCAGCCCTGTTCGCAACGCCCCTGACGCAGGCCTTTGTTCAGCTGTGCTTATATATTTATTTGTGTACACTGAGGGAAATGTTAGGCACATTCCTCCTGTGTCAAAATGCAACTTTTCACCCATCAGAAAGATGCGTCTCAAAAGGAATGCAAACCTAATGGATCGCTGGAATTTCCCCCCCCTCCTTCAGTTGCGAAGGTCTCATCACGGGGCTATTGTGCCTTTTCGGCAGGGTGGAGGCCTCCTCTCCTCCTGTCTTACCACGCTGAGGTGCCGCCGGTGCAAACCACGAGGACATTATTTAGGATGATTTGGGATTTGTTTTGTCAGGCTAAATGAGTCTGCGTGCAGAATCCACAATATCCAATAAGTTAACAAACTCTCTTTCTCTAGCGCTGACGTGTTCATGAATCAGACTGAATTGAGTTCCTTGACTTCCCAGCATGAGTTTCTCAGGGATTAAGGATAAATTGGATGCTCAATCCTGCCTATCATAAATGCACCTGTGTGTATTAATGCAGCAACACCACCTACCCCCACCCCACCCACACACACACACCACACACACACACACACACACACACACACACACACACACACACACACACACACACACACACACACACACACACACACACACACACACACACACACACACACAAGGGTGAATGCTACAGCAGGATCAAATGTTCAATAATTCATTATATTTATATAATTTATGTATAAAAATAAAAATTCTGTCTACAGCTGCGAACCTCTTAAACTCGAATTACTAGAACTTTGTCTAAGGGAAAGGCTCAGTTTGTGAAAACCATGTGCATGCATGTGTTTGTACATGTGTATGTGCATTTGCATGTAAGGCTGTGTGTTTGTGTGTATCTATGTGTGCAGATCGACAGTTTTACATCCAGTCCTACAATATCTGCTGTATATCAATGACATTGAATTAGTATGATTTCCCTGTGGGATATGATACGTTAAAAATGAAGAAGGCTGAAAGGGCCTACTGATTCTTCCTGCACAGTATCTGAAAAAGCCTCACAAACTCACCCCAGCTCCTGGCCCAGGCCTTGTTCGTCTCATGCCTGGTCTGCTGCAACTCCCTCCTTGCCGGTCTCCCTGCATGTGTGATCAGACCCTTGCTGCTCTCCTAGAATGCTGATGTCCATGCCTCACCCCTTCTGATATGTCTTTGCTTGCCACTGGCAATGACTCGCATGCTTTTCATAATTTGAATGTTAGCTTATTAGGCTGTGAGAAGAACTGTCAGAGTTTTGGCTGCTGCTTCCCACAATGATCAACAGGTGTCCTCGTAACATCCTGTCTGGGTTTCTGGCTATGTCTTTGCTGGACTACCACCAGACATCCTTCCTTCCTGTTTGTTCATTGTCTCATTTAGTTAATGTGTAACACCTGTGTATAGTTAGTCTGGTCACATGCTTTGTTTGTGATTTAAGCCCTGCCTGTTCACCTGCTCATTGATCAGTTTTGAGCTGCGATGCTCTGCGTATGCACTCGTGTACTGTGTGAATTGCTTGAGCCTTCGGTAAAGGTGACTTTGTTTTGCAACCACCAACCATGGTCTCTGAGTGATCTCTGCATTTGGATTCACCCTGCTGTGCATCACAGGAACATCTCCATGTTATGTTCAAACCATCATCAGTGCCTACACACTGGACAGGTCGCTCTCTATTCTGCAACCTCAGGATGCCTGGCTGTCCCTCCCCTTTGCAGCCACATGTTCCAAGTCGCATCCTCTGTCTGTTCTGGCACCAGTGGGGCGAAAAGAGCTTCCCACTGAATAGTAGTTCCCAGTGGAGGACTCCTCAGACTGTGTCTTGGCTCTGTCCAAGCATAACTCAACCTCCTTTAATTGTGTAGCTTCGCTGCTGGGTGTGTTGTAATTCTTTTGCATGGCATGTTCTTTAGGTTATGTGTTGCACATATGTGTTGAAGCATGTACACAGTAGTTATCATAGAAAGGAGCTATTGCATGTTTGATTTGGTTGGTTGTGTCCTGCACGTACCAACTACCAGTTGCACTTGATTCTCTTTCTTTATAAGTTGCCTGCTCTTTATAAGTTACTTGCTCTTTAGAAGTTGCTTGCTTTTTATAAGTTGCCTAAGCCCTTGCTCAATGACAAAATGTAGAGTAGATATAAAAGTACATTAAAAGATTGAAAGTGATCATAAGTGCTCATTTGGAGAGTTCCCCTGCAGCAAGACACCACACTATACAGAATTTAATCATAGTCTACAAATGCTGAAATGTATTGGAGTTGAACATGTTAAGCCAAGCCGAAGGGAAAAACACAAGGGAAAAATGATTACCCCCGAAAAATTTTGGATTTGTACTTTAAAAATAGCAATTTGTCCCTGAACAGGCTGTGTTTATTTCTGACAGTGATTCAGCATGATCATAAGAGACATAATATTATGATATTTAGAGTCTGAAATTTCATAAAAGATAAATCTAGTTTTCATAAATTTGAAGTTCAGAAGTTTGCCACAGCCTGAATATGAGTCACACAAGCAAGTGCACATGTAATAATGGACAACATGTACAATTGTGGAGCTGGCTTTCATGTAAATTAGGGCAAAATATTGTCACATGCCGACACAGAGAATCTGACATGCAAAATAAAGCTCACTCAGATTGACGGACTTAATAAAAATCCACACCAGAAGCAAACATTGTTCAAGGACACAAGCATGAAAAGGCTTGTTCGTGATAATGTTAGAAGAGGCCAGGCTTCAGATACGATCTTACTTGCCTCTTTTACCTGGCAAGAAGAGCTCTGCGTTAGGGCAACAATATTGACAGACATTTCAGCACGATACCGTGCAGCACGCTACTTCCTGTCTCTGCTAAAGAGTTCCTGTAACTGGCAGTTGTAAAGGCTCAACACATATCGGTAGTGATTAGAATCAGAGCCAAATGCATAACTATGTCACCTCTAGTGAATGTTAATGAACACCTGCCGGAGCCCCGTGAATTCACTGATGAAGGAATGGAAATTCGTCAGTAACTTACTGAAAGTGTGGTGGCTTGTTACGAAAGCAGAGTCTTAGGCCTGGTATGTCTCTGATTACTGATGGATATTCCCTGGGTCGGATGTAGTGAGTGACGTCTCAGCATTTCGGTGACGTACTGCGGGGGATGATCAGCTTTCAAAATATGAACAGTGATGTTAGCCATTAATCAATTCACTGCTCCTGGAAGGCAGTCTACCTCGCAGTGGGATTCAGCAGGGCTTCAGTCATCTCTGGGGAGGTCCTGCAAACCATAATTATACAGGAGACAGCATGCCTCTTGGTGGATGAATGCAGTATAGTGTAAGCCAGAAATGAGTGTAGGAGTTTAGGAGAAAATGGATGCATGCTGATAAAGACATTTAAGTGTATTATATTTATGTCTTAACGGACAATGGCACCTGTCTCAAGAGTAAGCAAACCACCCACAGTGCTGCAGGCACATTCAACATGTGGTCCTCCATCAACTATGCGCTTTTGCACAGGCATTTACAAAAGCGGGAGCTTGTAGACAACAGCACTGCAGCTTTGTGCAACTATGTTAAAGTAGCAGGTATTGGTAGATGCAGTGTAGTTTTGTACAGACATATTGAATAGCAGGTGTTTGTAGATGCAGTGTAGTTTTGTACAGGCATATTGAACAGCATGTGTTTGTACATGCAGTGTAGTTTTGTACAGACATATTGAATAGCAGGTGTTTGTAGATGCTGTGTAGTTTTGTACAGGCATATTGAATAGCTGGTGTTTGTACATGCAGTGTGGTTTTGTACAGGCATATTGAACAGCTGGTGTTTGTAGGTGCAGTGTAGCTTTGTAAGTCTGGTAAAGTTGCCGGATTATCTGTGAACACACAAAAGATCAATCCATGTATTTTGTTCTGTAGATGATTTCAACAATGAGGCTGATTACAATTACAAGCATTGTTCTACGTTTTTCCATAGAAAGTTATGAAATTTTCATTGATGTCACAGCACAGCTTTGCAGCATAGATTCACAGCATGTGTGTATGACTCAGTGCTAATCAAAATACAAAGAATACAACAGCAGGGTAATATGGTTAAATCATAGTGGAATAACTACGTGGATGTATTACTGCTCAGAATGCAACACAATGAGAAAAATGAGATTTATGAGATTCTCAATGTAAATAAACCATGAAAAACATGAATTATACTTTTTACCCCATTGCATCTACCCTTTGTTTAACATAGCATGGCAGAAGATAAATTCAGAACATCATTGCTCCACTTACAAAGATGCTGACAGTTCTGTAATCCATCCAAGATGTTTGGCATTAAAATTAATTAAAGACAGTGTTCATTTAGAGTTTCTCTCCTCGGTGGGCATACTCCACAGCAGAGTTTTATTCATTAAGCATTAAAATAAAGTTCAACAGAAATTTGCTGCAGAATTAGTCAGAACACAGTGAAACTGAGAATGGACATCCTCTGTTATTTTAACACTAAAATAGGGCCCAGAGGATGTAATGTGCAAACAAAAACGGACATCTAAACTTTTCTTTACAGCATACTGAGAGAATATCAGCGGAAAGAGGTCACTCCATTATCACTTCAATTACAAGTAATACACTCTTCGCATCAGTTCTTTTGAACAGTACTTCTTGTTCTCTGAGACTCACTCAGTAGAGCTGTAACTTTTCTCTGGGACTGACTACTCGGGAGAGCTGTGACTCGAGTGCTGCTTAAAGTGTTGCATGGGACCGCAGCCTCTGTGGATAATGTGGTCAGATTTTTGCTATTTCTTCAGCTGTTCAACAGACTGAGCTGTCATGACAACACATTGTCATATAAAGGGTGGTAGGCGAAAACATCTCACTGTCTCTCACACATACACACACACATACGCATGCACGCACACACACACACACACACATTCACACACAGTCTTCCTTCCTCTCTCTCTCCTAGAACTTCTGACTGCATCATAAGTGAAAAAGCTCAATATCACCACATTTCTGATTCACTTTTGACATTTATCAATATTTCATGGCTGTTGTACCAAACTTCACAGATGCCACCTTCTTATAAATGATTCATTCCCTGAAACTTTGAGATAAATTCCATCAATTCTATAGGATCTGAGATATTCCTGTCAACCAGTCTCAGTAAAAGGTGTATGTAGAAAAAGGAATCTGATTCTAGCACTGGCATTGATTTCTATAACAAGACCTTAACTTCCAGTTTTATTTCACATGTGTTTGCACTACAAACAATCTACCTTCTCACATTGTGTGTCACATACAACAGTAACAACAGCAATACAACACTTGAAGGAATATAGAATAATGACAAAAAAGGACACCTGCATTTTTTCAGCAAGACCTTGAGTTAGAGATAACATTACATTCAATTTTCCAATCATTAAGTCACCCCATAGAGATGTCTCTCAGTGACCTAGATGAAGGAAGAGACTGTAGTCTAGATTTGTTTATTTGCAAGTTTTTATTAATCTGGTCCGATGAGGGTTGCTCCAGATTGCTCTGTGAAGAACACAGAGAGGGGTAGTTGACACTGAAGATATGAATGAAGTCCCAGATACCTGTGAAAGTGTTGACACTTTTCTTTCAGTCTCCACTGTTCCTGGGTGAGTGGTATATCCTGGGAACTGGACACCACAGGAGAGTGACGAGAGGACTCACAGAGAATAGAAACAGTTTTGGGAAATTGGAGAGTTTTATGCGTTTATTGGGCTAGAAGTTCTCAGAAATATTCATCTCTGCCTGTACCATAGCAAAACACAGTCCCCAGATGGTCAAATGGTTAAGATTGATCCTTGTGGGCATAAACATTTCCTAGAAGGCCTTGCAGTTGAAGATGTTGGCAGTGTATTCTTCACATTTGGTCTGAGGTCCCTGCCTTGTGGCTCCAATGGCTTTCTCGTGATCCCTGTCGTCTCTCTTGTAATGCCTCTGTCTACATTATAGTCAGGCAATAATGAGCTGATAATTACCAGGCCAATGATCCTTCCGGAGATCCTGATTGTGGAATGTGTCTGCATTCATCTGACTGTCTGTAGTGTATGTAGAGACTGTAATCACCAACTGGCATTAACAGGAACCCCTATTTAAGAATGTGGGGACATTTCGGCATTACATTTAGTGTCTTTCCACACTGTGTCTAATGAGTTGGACAAATCAAAGCCTGACCACATTTACTGATGAACACACACACACACACACACACACTGGTGAGGTTCAGATCACACACAACACTCAAAGAGACATCACTCCCAGGGCAGATCACACAAATGGTGAAGTTCAGCTTAGTGATGGACAAAGAAAAAAAAAAGATGTCCAGTCTCATGTATCCCTTCATATGTTGTGTTTTTACTGGGTATTTTCTTTTGTTTAAAAGGCCTTTAGCTGCATATTGATCTGCTAACACTTGCCCGGTGCACTCCTTGGAGGGGTTAGGGTATGGTGTTATTTCAGATTGTCAGGACTCTCTGGAACATGATGGCTTTTAGAGACCATGAAAATGTCACACTGGAATGACTCCGTCCTCAGCTATTCTCTCTACACAGCCACAATACTGGAGCTGGTGTGCAGCACAAAAATTCATTTCACCCCATTATGAGGTTAGATACTAATGATTTGTACATCTCTGAGTTGCTGTAATCAGAGGGTCAATCACTAAACCCGGCAGGGCTGGCATCAGTGGAATGAACCTGCACTGCACTGTGTTCGGGGGGGGGTTATTATTATGTTGATATCTGTGCTGCATTCAGTATGATTATTCTCCCCGCCTGCACTCACACTCATTCCAGTTTCACAGGTGCGTCTGTCTCAGCGTCTGTCTCAGCTCCACTCAGCGCACCTGATAGTAGCGGTTACAGTCATTAACAAACATCTGACTCACTGTCCTCAGGTCTGTGTAGAATTGTGTTGCCTTAATTAACCCACACTTTGCTCACTGTCCTCAGGTCAGCCTAGACCTGTGTTATCATGATCAACCAACACCTGTCTCACTGTCCTCAGTACAACCTAAGAAATTTGTTACCATGGCTACCCGACATCTGTCTCTCTGCGCGCGGGTCAGCCTCAAATCTCCAGGGTGGACTCCACAGATGGACAGAAATCTCACAGATGCTGTGAGCTTACACCCTTTGGTTGTGAAGGGGTATTTCAAGGGATGAAGTTTTCTCAGCTCTTTGTGGAATGCTACCTTGCTCCCAGTGCTGCGTTGGGATGGAGCTAACCTTTGTGTGACTGGAGGAGAATTAGGGGGATGTTCTGTGATTTTCGGAGCCTGAGGCGAGACGTGCCTGTCATGTTAGCAGCCCGGCGGGGAGGAGGAAACTACCTCTGAAGGATGAAGGAACATAATGATAAATTGGGCTCATTTTCCCTGGCATGAGACACCAGCGAGAAACAGCACAGCGGAGAGGTGGAAATGTATCAGCCTGGATGAAGGAAACAGTGGCACACAACTTTAAAAATCATCCACTCGTGATACTAATCATGAGGCAGGATGGAGGGGTCATTCCATCAGTGCTTTATACATTTTCATATGGCCTCCAATCAGCCAATAGCCTTACAATGCCTCTCTCCATATCCAATCACTTACAGGCTGATCTCCATGCCAAATACCAACCCACTGTATATCCAATTGCACACTTGCAGTCTGATCTCTATGCCCAATGTAGCCCCCACTGCATATCCAATCACACACTTGCAGTCTAATCTCCATGCCAAATGAAGCCCTTCTGTCTATCCACTCATGGTCTTAGTCTCATCCCCATGTCAAATAAGGCCCTGCTGTATATCTAATCACAAACCTTCAGTCAAATAGGGACAGAAGAAGTGCTATACAATGAAAAGAACAGGTGTTTCAGTCCAACCAGGGTCATAATTTAATGAGAGTATAAAGGAGAAGTCCTTTATCTTTGTCAATTATCTCCTTTGACAAAGCAGGAAAACCATGTTCACTATCCTTCATAATAACATTTTTTTCAAGGAATAATTTTAACCTATCCCTACTGATGACTCCAAAATTGTACTTAAAATGCAAGTCAAATTAACTGGCCTGTAGTTCACTTAATCACTGTGATCCCCTTTGTATATATTGATATTATGCTGCCTTGTTTCCAGTCATCAGGGATGTCTCCACTTTCCACATATTACATAAGATTTTTGTTAATTGTTTATAATCCTCTGCCACTTCTGCCAGGTACTCATGGTGTATACCATCAAGACTTATTTGTCCTATTTGTCATACTTAGTCCCATATTTTAATAAGACCTGATACTTGCTGAGAGAATAAATGCAGCTGTTGGCATAGCTGTAGCCTCTTCCCAGGTGAAGCTCCTAATAACTGTGAAGCATATCTGCAAATCATCACTGTTATACAGCAAAACTTCCTCCTTTTTAGATGCACCAAACCTCCCTTGTAAAGTTTCATTTTCTACCACAATATTGAAAACAATACTTCTCAAAAAGCCTTTTAGCCTGCCTTATTCTTCGCTTTTACATTGGCTGGTATTTTACAATGTGCTAACTATTACTTTCTGAACTGTCACATTTATATATTATAGAATCTCTTCTTCTGTATTCAACTTTTTTTTAATCAACTGCTTTAGACACCACTCATTCAAGATTTTTTTCTTAATTTGCCATCCAAATTCTTTTCTTAAGGAATTTGGATGGCACCAATTTTTTTTCACCAATGTGTGTTCATGGTTCTGCAGTCAAAAAACTGTATCCTATGTTGCTTATAGTTTCATATAAAACTGGCTTGTCAAAAATGAAAAACACTGGTATTTGCAGGAGGCGGCTTTGACTTGCCAGTATGCACCTAAATCGTAACTATGTTTTGTTCACCTGACACGAATCACCTGACACCAACACAAAAACAGGTGTTATTTTACTTATTTGTGTGAGTATGTAAACATTTAATTTAAAACATCTGAGACCTCTGACTGAAATTGTTCATGTCACATCTTTATAAATTCATTCACTGCTGGGCCTCATTCATGACAGACGTTTTTTTGTGGCTGGCATAGAGCACAGTGAGATAATCGCAGCTATAACAAATGAATCCTTGCAGGCACGCTTCAGTCTGGCAGACAGAGTTAGGCCATAATTACAGTTTGGATGAAAAGTGTGTGAGAGGGAGGAGGACAGTTATCCCCAACAGCGGTTTCTCCTGGTGAGGCCTGGGTTCTGGAGACAGGACAGAGGTGACCCTGAGGAGGACAATGTAATGGAGGACAATGTAATGGTAATGCTTCACAGTGCATTAGTGAACGTTCGTTATTGTGACACTGCTCATTCTCTCATAACGACTCCAAAAAAAACTGGCAAACAAAACATATGTCATTTAACTACGGGTGACAGTGTGGGTAAGAAAAAACAGAAACAGTTTGTGTGTGTCAGAGAGAAAGGGAGAGACAAGAACTTTTGACTTTTAAAATTCCTTTAGTGTTTCATCAAGGAGCTTTGAAAAAGATCATTTTTTTACATATTTAGAACAGCAACACTGTGAAACTCAATTACAATGTCAGCCTGAGCATATAAATGCCACTTCACTGTTTTCACTTATTTTACATAATACACCATTTAGTGCCCACCTACTGCAGAACTCAGAACACTTATCTTTCCAAACACAAACTTCAGTTTCACTTGAAAGATTAAGGGGGGTGACAGAGGTGTCACTTTGTGCTCTCCTTCACACACAGTTTGGGCATGAGCACCACCAGAGGTGAACAGGGTCAGCAGGGGGGTTGGCCAGTAATTAGAGGAAAAGGGAGCGAGATGGATCGAAAATCGAAAAGCTCCGATTTTACTCATCTCAAAAGGGCAAGGGCCAGAGGGACTGTAAGTACAACCAGATTAAAACTCTTTATTTTTTAAACTTTCAAACAAGGGTCGTAAACATCGGCGAGCCTGCCATCGATTCTGCTCTTGATTCTTGCTCCCTGTCCCGATTGTTATCAGTGGGAATGGGAATGGAATCGTGAATGAGATGGGGGCTGAGGAATGTCCCCACTTTGTGCCCATTAATTGCCCGGCTGTCATGACCGAGGCGCAGTCGACTCCAGATTCCACCGCCTTCGTTTTGAGAGAGCAGACTCCAGCAGTCGAGACAATATTTCTTAATTAACAGCTCAGTTCTGAGCAGAACGCCCACCTGTTACAGTTTGCATGCACCTGCTCATTTTCCCAGGAAATGGAACTGCAATTCTTTTTAAAATACTAACATATGAAATGTTAAAGGATGCTACTATCAAGGGGACAACTGAGTTTTAAAAGTCTAAAACCCATTTCGGAAGAAGCAGGCTTCTCACTGGATGTCCACATGTTATGAGTCAGAATCAGTCATTAATTATAGCCAATGTTCTGTGCACAATGAGACAACTTAGACAATGCTCAGAGAGATCACAGACCGACTCTAATGGACAGACTCATTTAAGCCTTTTAATACACTGTACCTTATTTATTCTGTGATTTTGGGTTACAGAATAGCCGTGCTGGGGAAATGTCAGACAGATGGTGGTGTGTGCTTAATTAATGAGAAAATATATTCAATAACATTCAATAATAATTTAGACATACAACTAGGGCAGGTTAGAGGGTCTGTTTTGTTTATGTCTGTGTTATTTTAATGGACAGGCTTTGTTTAGACATTGTTGATGATTAATGCTAGCAACCTGTTCTTCAGGTCTTTTAGGAATAGCAAGGTAGTGCTCATTTCCTGAATGGCTACCACAGATTAGAAATGCGTACATTAGTAAGATTGCTTTCTTTTTTGCCTTTATGCAAACCCATTTTTGGAATCTCCAATTATGCTTCTGCAGGAGCACTGAGGCGAGACTAATGCAATCCTCCGATACACTCGAATGCAGCCAATGGCTATTTTTCGCGCTGCAAGTCATCGAGCGTTCTACACCGGAATGGGCACTCATTAGATGACAGGTGCTAGTCTATCATCCAAGCGACTTGCAAGCTCCTGACAAATTGCAGGGTACTTGAGACCTTGGTCTTTCTGTCCACCCCTATCCCATGTGGAAGGAAACCAATTTGTTCTGCCACCGTGGGATCCCGGTCATTGTTGGCAAATGACATGGCTAGGTTTGAACCTGGTCTGTAGGGCCGAGCCTAGGTTCAAAGTGAGCGTCGTGCTGACTGAGCCACCCTACCCAGAATCTCTATGTTGTATTTCTATTTCTAGTTTACTGGTATAACCGTAGCTGATACAGTCTTCTCCTCCTCGGCTGCTCCTCAGCTTTGCTGCAGCAGAAAAAAAATCCACTTCCACAAAGTGGAAGTTTTTGTGGCGTAGCGCTGTAGCCAGAGGCGGCGGTTTGCTGCTCGGCTGGGTTTATTTTCCTGCCTCCCCTCCCTGCCTTTCCCCCCTCACCGGCTCCTGAGCTGCTGCCTCTCTGATTGGACGGCAGCTCTCTCTCCGTGCCCCGCGGTGCCGCAGGGCTGAGCGGGCGCGGGCTACCTGAAGCCGGAGATGAACGATGGTAGCGGTTCCGGCACCTGAGAAACAGTGGAGAGGCCCTCAGGAAGGCCCGCTCCACCGAGCGAGCCAAAGCCGCTCTTGTAATCCTGTTTCCGCGGTGACTCCGCAAACCTGACATTTGCAGAGGGTGAGGGCGCGCGCAGAGGGGGGTTGTGGGAGGCAGACCCGGGCAGCGTGAGGGGAGCGATCCCACGCTGGTGGAGGTGAAGTACTGTATTGATTAGCTCTCTGTAGGGTCCGTATTGTTTTGTTTGCTCTGTAGGGGAAACAGGCATCGAGTGTGTCTCTGAAATAAAAAAAAGAACAGGCTTGACATTTCCCTTTTCTCCCGCACATAGCAGCTCTGCGACTCTTCAGTCCTTGTCTTCCTTTGTAATACACTATAAAAGCCTCCTTGAAGGATTCAGTCAAAAACCACAGTATGCTTTCTTCATGTTGCTTTGTGACTGCAGTGATTAGATTAGCAGGGATCTAAAAAGCCATCTTTACAGGAATGAAACCAAAATATTCCCCTCGCATCCCCTTTTGTGCCATAATGACTTCCCTGAGCAAACAAACCGAAGAAGTCAGACTGAAAAAAGCAATGAAAACAGTAAGCCAAAGAAGCCCAATAATTAATTAAGGGGTCAAAATTCTACTACATCATAATCAGGAGTCAAATCTATCCACTATTGAATTTAGCAGTCAAAGTGCTCCAGCAATAAATTCATGAGTCAAGCTGTCCATGGTGCTGGGAGAAGGGACAGAGTCTGTAACGCTATGACTTCTGGGAACTTCTGCTGCTTTTGCCCCTACAGACATACTCCACTTGAGCAGGTTGTGTATTCATCAGAGTTCACATACACATAAGACACTGTCCAGAAAGACTGCATTACCAATTGAGGGGGCATGTATTTGCTTGTCCAGATTAGTGTATTCTCTGAGGATTGGATTTTGGGCTTTTTAGTTTGGAACACCACTCTGCCAAGGGAAACTGGACCAGCATGGAATCTTTCCACAGCGTGACTTTGGCAATAAATTGCGATTATGGCGTTAGCATAATGTTCCGGGAGTGTTGTGTTTAAGGCGGAAAAAGAGGGGAGAGCAGGGTTAGTGGGCTGCATCTCGACTCAGTAAGTTGAGGCAGGTGAGCATGCCTCACCTGTTCTAGGTAATATTCTGTGATGAAAAACGGCATTCTGCAATTTGACGGATAATGAAGAAGGCTTGCGTTTCAGGTTTTAGAGCTGCTTGACTTCACGACTGTCCTTTCCCGAGTGAAAACAATTGCTTTCATTTCCATATTTTACAGGATTGAATTGTGTTTTTTTCCAGATGACATTCTGAATGTTTATCTGTTAGTCAAGCGCATCATTGGAGACTGATGCACGTGTATGGCAAAGTGATGTTACAGCTTGCCACCTACCACACGTTACATGTTACATGGTGATGGATATACAAGCATGTTACACAATGATACTGAAGTGTTTTACAAGTTCTGTTAATGTGTGTTACACAGTGATGTCATAGTGTGTTATGCAGTCAATTTAAGGTATTACAAGTGATGTTAAAGTGTGTTACACAGTGACAAGTGTACATAAAAGGCAAGTGGAGGGAGAGTGGACAGTGTAACAGAGTTTAGCAGGAAGTGCTGCATTTTAGATTCCTTTTAAACTGTGCAGGACACACACACAACCAGGTTACAGTGTGCTGTGATACAGTCCCTGGTTACAGTGCATTGTTATATGTTCCCTGATTACCATGCTCTGTGACACACCTCCTGGTTACAGTGTGCAATGAGACCCTACCCATTTACAATGCCTTCTGTCTGTTGAAATATTAAAATGTTTGTGTGGGTCTTTGTGCTTTCAGTAAAATGAACAAAATAACTGCAAAACCTCAGGGGGGGTTCAAAATCATAATGTTTAACAGCATATTATATGAGTGTAAGCTTTATAAGGTGGAGGTCATCACAGCACTGTGCTCCATTAGCTCCAGGCTTTAACTGCCAGCCTCTTTTATTCTGCAGGGTGCAGCTGTTTCAGAGCTGATTGGATCACATAATATTGCCTTTATTTTTTCCTCAGCTTTGCATTATGGGATATGGTCTTAATATTCTTCCACTTACGTTTAATTTTAGTCATTTTTTAAATAAACATATGGCCAATTTGATATGTACAGAGCGATACTTAATCCAAAAATCACTTTGTAAGTGAATATGCCCTTAACCACATTCTGTTTACACGCTGCCAGAAGAATGCCGGGGTTTAGTTACCTGTGTGGCTGAGCATGAATCGAACTGGGAGATTACCAGTGTTATCTCTCTCATTTCAGCACATTTAAGTCACAATGTCTGTTTCAACCTATAATCTGCTCCCTGAAGCAGGGATGAAAGTGCTTCCAATTTAGAGAGAAAATCGCTACAGCATGAGTCTATATTCCCCCGTCTCCTAGGAAAAGCGCTCCCCTTCCCTGCTCTCTACACTGATGCATCCGCACATCTCAGGAATAGCTGGTGTCCGTCCAGGTCAGTCTCTCCTGCCCAGATTTGTATTACTGACCGTGAATGCTTTGCTGTCGGCATAGAGGCTGTTTCTGTGCAGAGGAGCTGTAGCCATTGGAAGAGCAGTTTTTCCATCAACATGTAGCATTTTCTTCTGAGTCTGTCATCTAGCGAGTTAGCATCAGCTGGGCTCCCTTTAATCCAACAAGAATCCTGCTTACACTGTTTACATCCTGAAAATTGTAAGGGGGTAATTGGTGATAAACTCAGAACATAATGGCATGCACTCTAATACAATCCAGTGGTGATACTGTGGCTACATATTTGGATACATATTTCCTTTTTTTGGAAATATGCCCAGGTATACAGAGCTAATGGACACAGGGGACCAATAGGAAAAACACCTCCAGGACAATGTAATAATGGCTGGCCAGAACCTGCCACATGGATACAGCAGAAATCACTCACTTTCCACCTCCACTCCCCAGTGGAAATTTTCTATGTGAAAACAACCAAACTAAGGAAAAAAAAATTAAAACTTCAAGTGTGAACTGGATCAGACTCGTTTCTGGCTTGGTGCAGTAACTACATACTGTCCATTCTTCCATTAGACATGCATTTGTGTTATTTTCGAGGTCACTCTTCATGTTTTTTCAAAGCTGCAAATTTCTTTGGCATCCCTGCTGATATCACCTCCACATTTTGAATTCCACACTGCTACAAAAACCTGCGCTCACCTAGCATTCAGTTCAACCAGTGTGCGTTTAGGGCAAGAGAAGCAAAACTGTTTCCCAGTGAACAAATTATTAACCAGGGTTAGCAGAAGCCCAGGTCCAGTGAGATGTGCTACTCTCTCTGTGTTCTATATCTCACACATTCTGCAGTGCACTGATACCTGCTCTGTTTGACTGGTCAAATGTCTCTCAGCCACAGTGTCCAAGGCAGAAAGCAGTGAAAGGAATCCTGTAACCCAATCTCATCATATGCTTGTCTTATCTTCCATTATGTCCTGGGAGGATGGCTTTTCCATAGCTGTCCTTGACTGTCTGAAATGGACTCTGCCCTCCCCTTCCTGTATGCCACTGTCTCCACCCTCTCCCCTTCCTGTATGCCACTGTTTCTGTCCTTTCAACTTCCTGTCTGATACCATTTCTGCATGCTCCATTTCCTGCGTGACACTGTCTTCTCCCTCTCCAGCTCCTGTCTGCCACCATCTCCATTTCCTCTGTCCTAACGTCTCTGACTCTTTGTGTAATGTGTCCTGACGTCTCTGACTCCTTCTGGTAATGTGATTTTTTGAGAACACTGACCTGAACTCCCCGCTCCCTTTATCAAACCTGGGAACAAAAGGAAACCTCAGGTGGGAGATGAAAATAAGGCAGTCAAGTGCTCGCTGTTAGGAACAGAAAAAATAGCAAAAACGCAAACTGCAAAGAGAGCTTTTTTTGTAATTGTTGACAACTGAAGCAACGTTTTCCAAGGCCAGAAAATGGTCCTCCATTAAATTCACCAAAATGGAGACAGCAGGGCTTTTAACAAGGACATCACAATACGTCAATTCAACAATAAAAAAACAAATAAATCCCATGTGTGTCAGCACGGGTGCAGTGCTTACATAAAGACATGTATGAAAGACACACTTTATTTGGAGAAATCAGCAAAGTGCCTGTGCATTTGCGGGGTCGACTGAGACACAGTGGCACACCGCAAGGGCTGCTAAGTGCTTTTGGGCACGGAGCAGCATGGACCTCAGAACGCATGCAGTGATAAGATGTTATTGACAGAATCCTGGGCGCTAATCGAGCGGGCAACTGAAGGCCGTCACTCTCCATTACACACATTACTCTAGTTTAATGGACCATTTACGCTTTCAAGTAGGGGGCCGAAGCACAGAAAAATTAACATCCCGCTGGTAAGTTTTAAACCCCCTTGATGAAGAACAGGAAATTGGTCAAAGTGTAACTAAACAACCAGAGCGATGCGTAAAAACCGATTATCACAGTAATTTAGGTTACACCTTTATGGGCATGGTGTTATCAGTTTATAAACCAGTTATTAACAAATGCTGTGCTTTGTGTTGGCAGAATTAATAGTAAATTGCCTATTAACAGTTTTATTTTTTAGTTTTTAACAGTTTTATTTGCTGTTTATTTGCAGTTTCACATGTCAGCGGTCATAGAGCGCTGCAGCTGCTTATGAATGTGTTACAAAGTACTGATAGTAGGCCTATGAAGGTTTTATGAATGTTATAAAGGTGTTACGAATTAATTATTCATTTGAACTGTGACCACACAAAGATATGTAAATAACAATTTAAATTATCAGGGTAACAAACTTACTAGGCCTTCAACATGTTAAGAGTTAGGTATGTCAGCAATATTGTGGCAGACAGATGGGAGACAGACTGACATACTGACATACTGTATACGTCAGCCTGGTCTAAGCTCAAACACCAACATGTGGTGTGTGCGCAGGATGAGTGAAGCATCTGTGTGAGATGTTTTGGGGATGTGTCACAAGTCGATATTTGAAGTCCCAAAAATGTTTTAGACACATGATGTCAGAGTTTTGATGTGTCAACCCTATGAACCTGGCCAGTCGAGCTCTAATAATAATCAAGTGCATGTGGAACAACATAAGGGAACAGACTATAACATTCCTGCACCGAAGTGCTGACATCACATTAGACGTTAACAGGTTCAAATTTCACACGTTTTTTGTAAGGGGACAGACATAAGCTCCAGGACCATCCTCACACACTTCTCCTCAGGGTCAAAACCATTCTCTCAGCCAATCATTCATGCATTTCAATGTGACCTCAGGATGAACTGTGAGCCTCACACAAACTCCAGATTTGTAGCAAAATCACATTTTTAAAAAAATGTAACTGATCGAGAAAATTGGCTTTGATCATCCCTCCGAACAGCCCTGTGGCAGAAAATTTGAAAATATAAAAGATACCGACACCGAGAACATCAGCATGAACTGTCTCATGGCCTCAAGCAGTCAGTCTTCCAGAGATAACCTTGCAGGGGGGCAGCTTGGGTACAGCTGGGGATTTGCCATGCCCAGATGACAGTGTGTTAGGAATTTACAGATTGTCATAAATATTTAGAGATGCTCTTCACCCTGCTACTTTTTAAGAGATTGTCAAATCTGTTGCCTTTATTGAAACATACAATAGGACCCATCCTCACAGCCTTTTACCAGCATGAAATCAATGTCCACTGCAAAGAGTACCACACACACACACACACACACACTCACAGACACAGTCACAGACACATACTCGCAGTTACACAGACAGACACTCTAAGACATGCATGTACACACAAGCACTCACATACAGAGACAAACACTCTCTCCCACTCATGCATAGACACACACACACACACACACACACACACACACACACACACACACACGCATGACTGCGCTTCCTGTCTCTGGAAACACATAAATAAACTCCGGTGGGAGATATGAGGGCAGGTATGGAGCGTCCTGCAGGCGTTTGGAGGGAAGATTAAGGAGCGGCTCCTTTTCACATGGAGGGGCTGAGAGCTGCAGATATCTCAGCGCAGGTGAAACACTTTGAGCCTCATGACATTCATTACAGCGTGAATAGACCCTCTGAGAATCTAAACACCTTATTTATGCAAAGCCGCTACTGTCCATGGGAGAGCAGAGCGCTCCAGCCCTTTTATTTCTTAGTCAAGTTGAATGCGTAGAATTTTCATTTTCAGAGAAATTACCCTCTGCTTTCACATGCAGTTATGGAAAAGACAAATGATGGCCATGTTAGGTGTAGAAATGGGTAGAGAGGTGCTAATTGGTTGCTGGGTATACAGGTTAATAAAGAGGCCCTGACTGGGCATTGGGTGTAAAGATTAATATAAAGGGTCTGATTAGTGGTTGGATGAATAGATTGATAGAGTGCCTTTGATTGGACATTGGGTGTATAGATGAATGAAAAGGCCCTGATTGGCTGTTTGATGTACAGTACCAGTCAAAAGTTTGGACACACCTGATTAAGACAATGGGAAACATGCAGTCAAAGACATTTCGATTTTAAGACTTATGCTTAAATGCTTGAAATTTGTTTCTCAGACAAATATAAATAGTGATGTTGATGCCTATGTATAAATTTCTTTCCAAATAAAATTTAAAATATTTTTGGCTACTTTGAAGAATCTAAAATATAAGATTTTGTTTTGATTTGTTTAGCACTTTTTGTTCACTGCATAATTCCATTTGTGTTATTTCACAGTTTTGATGTCTTCACTATGAAATAACAAAAATGGGATCATGCGGATCATGCAGTGACCAAAAAAGTGTGTGATAGTGGAAAAATAGTAAAAATAAAGAAAAACACCTCTATGAGTCCAAACCTTTGACTGGAACTGCACAGAGCAAAGAACAATAATAAATTCCACACATTCAAGTACAATAACAGACACACATACACATACTATACTTTCAGTTTCTCACATACCTGTGTCAGCAGAACACAGTTTATTATTGCAGCCCCGGGGAAGTTTATCTAATGTATCCCGACCAGTACGCTCTGCTACCGAGCAGCATGAAGTCCCTATCCAGAACTTTCTCCTTCATCGCCCCTCGATGGTGGAATGAACATCCACACTGCATCTGCTGAACCCCTCATTATGCTCAAGAAACATCTGGAGACACAGTTCGTCCGTGCTCACCTGAATACCTGACACCCACCTGCTAAAGCACTTTCTTATGCCTTAATCTTTGTTTTCCTTAAAATCCTTATCATCTATGATTTTATGCACCTGTATGTCTATTAGCTAGCTTGTACCTTGTTTGGCCAACTATTGAAACTTGATCATGCAGCTTCTAATATTGCTGGCTCCTTATATGTCTATTTGCTTGTGTTGTACTCTGCATCACTTGTAAATCACTTTGGATAAAAGTATCTACCCAATGAATAAATGTAAATGTAAATAATGAAGTCTTGCACAGTCAGAGGGCCCACCAGCCTGCTAAATTAACATGGTAGCATCCCACAGACCTAGATTCACTGTGATTTCTTTATACCACAAGAAATGTGACATTAACCAGGTTTAATTGCATTTCTGTTACATGTTTGGATGACCCATTGGGATGTCTTGTGGAGAAGTCCCTGTAAGTAAACTAGGGGAGAGCATCCACCTAGCACTCGTGGGGCAGTGCCTCTCTTTCCAGCTGGACCTACATGAGAAAGCACAACATGCTACAGAGCACTGCCACACTCTCTTGTAGGGCTGACCCCTACACACCCCCCTGCCAGATGCAGAATGCATCTGTTGCATACTCTTCCTCTGATGCTGCTGGCTGTTTCTAAGGAATCTTGGTGCACTCTGCTGCCCCCTACTGGCCTGGAATCCCTCCACTGCCACCAAATGTCAAAGAGTAGTGGGACACACAGCTGGGAAAAGGGGGTAGGAAGGTGTGGGACACCTAGATAGGCAGCAAATGTGGAGATTTATTTATAGCAGGTGTGAAAACAAACCTAACAAACCTAAATGGTACAAAAACAAACAAAACCAAAAAACTGAACGTATCAATACACTACAACAATACTTCTTACAACTAAGCTGATGCAATGCAGTACAAACTGTTCCTAATCTCACAGGAGACTGGCACAACTGTGGATTCTGTTGTTTGTTTACATATTATCAAACCATTGTATTCATAATTCACAGGAGATTTCATTCCAAAAATACATGAATATGGTGACTATGGCCGTAAACACAGTGTAGAACTGAACAAATCCCACACAGTATACAGTGAACAGCAACCAGATTGCGCCATACACATACAGGAATCAATTTGACGGCATCTGTTTCTCAGTTCCAATAGCTTGAAAGTGCTCCCAGGTATATGGGTATGTGCTCATTCAGGTGCGCCTCCCTTGTGATCGTCAGAGCAACGGAGAGCCCAGGCAACAGAAACCCACGCAGTGAGAACCCACACAGTAACTTTCACTTTTCAGCATACTGTGCTTCTTGTGGATTAAAGTGAAAATGTTTCCCTATAACTTCACTGATTACATAATGTAAAAAGCTTGTGTATCTGAATTACCTTTCTGACATGGTCAAAAAATAAATACAGTTCTAGCAAGGGGTAAATAAGCACAACATCACAAAACATACTAATGCTGTGTGCGGTTTACATTGGCATGCAGGGAAATGGAGTATAACAAGTAAACCAGATCTGTGAAAGAATTTATAGGAGCCAATGAACATATAACAGTGATCAAACAGCAATGTATGAGGTAAACAGAATCGCAGATTGATTTAGACTCTGCCAGAGGGGGTAGAAGTGGTGCCAGAGGGGGTTAAACGTTCAGTTCAGCTCATGATGCTGTCGGCACGCAGCCAAGCCATCGTACAGCACTTTCCTGGATGTGGCTGTCATTGCATTTATTTTCCTGGAATATCGCGGTAACCCACACCCATCTCGGCAACTCCCAGAGAGACAGAGAGAGAGAGAGAGAGAGCGTGTTACAGGGCGGTTACGGTTACTCTCGCGTTGCGACGTCTTCGTCTTCAAGGGCACGCAAGACGCCGTCATTCATCCTCGGCTCGCCAAGCGCCGCCCGTGGACCGTGACACCAGTCTAATGCGCTGGAACCGGCCGCGCACAGCGCCTCGCCGCCTTCGCCGACCCCGGAAGGCAAAGTCAAAGCCACGGTGACACGCGAGATTTATAACGGCGATCTCTTTATTTTAAAGGGCTGCGTTCCTGCGAATCCGAGCGCGATCGCCCCCTCTCCTGCTCCCCTGTCGTAGCTGCGTGTGATCACGGTATCATTTGCTTGTGATGTGAAACATTAATCTAATGGCCGTGAGGTAAATGTCCTCCAGCGCTCCGTGTCAGTCTCTGCTGCCGCTCGGCGCGGCATCCCGCGGGAGAACGGAAATCCAAGCTCTCATTTGAATGGACAGCTGATTGAAGACAGAGCGTTTTCAGAGCTGGTGAGACACCGCTGGGTTCGATTGAAGTCCAGTGCCCATTTAACACAACACTTACCTAATTCATCTAATACAAAACTAAACTAAAACACTTACTAAAACACAAATCTATTCTCTAAATCAAAGCTAATTTAATATATTTAGTATAACCCAAAGCTAGAACATCTAGTTTAGAGCTAGAGTAATGGTTTTAATACAGTCAAAATCTACATTACATTAGTGGCATTTAGCAGATGCTCTTATCCAGAGCAAATTCCCATTATTTTTTAAGCAAAGTTATCCATTTGTGCAGCTAGATATTTACTGAGGAAATTGTGAGTTAAGTGCCTTGCCCAAGGGTATAGCGGCAGTGCCCCAGCAGGGAATCAAACCGGCATCTTTTCCGTTATGAGTCCTGCTCCTTTACCATTATGCTACACTGCTAGCATATACAGCACAACCTTAGTATAAAACTTATACCCCCCCACTAAAAATCCCCCTTCCCCCCCACACACAACAGACCCCTTCTTAATACCAACCCCCCTCAAAACAGCTAAGCTCACATGTGTCCTCTGTTACAGCAAGGGGCTACTATCAGGGAGGAGAAGAAAGAAGCATGTCTCTATTTTCTATTCTCTGTTCTTTAACAGTGCCACCTCTGTAATTACTGCTACACAGCGAGTGAGCCAATTGCATTGCAGTTTCTCAATCCAAGCTACAGCAGCAGCAGCTGTGCCCCACCTGATATTCAATCCTGCAGTCACATGGTCACAGGTACAGTCAGGTATGCAAACCTCCTACACGCCCTGAAAGGTTCAGACCACTTGCTCTCCCTGACAGGTACAAACCTCCTGCTCTCCTTGGTAGATACAAACCATCCATTCTCCCACACAGATGCAAACCTCCCTCTCTCTGAAACAGATGCAAACCAGCCCATCTCCCAAACAAATGCAAACCTTCTGCTCTTCCTGACAGGTACAAACCACCCTCTCTCTGCAACAGTTGCAAGCCTGCCCCTCTTCCCTTGAGCTGCTCCTCTCTGTTTCCTGGCCTTAGCACAGCCTGCCCATCACATTCTACACTGATGGAGGAAGTATCAGACAAAAGCCATGAAATGTCAACCCCACTTAACTAAACAGCTCTTAGTACAAATCTCTCATCCGTGACGATAGGTGAAATATCTGTTTGTTAATGCAGGTAAAGCCCTCTTAGTTATTAGTGCTGTGTTTGGACATGACACATAGCAGAAAATGTCATGGTGTATGCACCACTAGTGAGGGGGCCGGACTGGGTTATTTGGCACAGTGGCTCCCGTTAGACCAAATATCACAGTTTCAGAAGAGGACGGAGAGGGCACGACTCCGCCTCTGAAAGGAACCGCAAAGTTCAGGCGATAATAATGAGGGGTTGGTGATGAGTGGCGGAGGGTGACACCCCGCAGCAGTGCACGTGTAGGTTTCACAGCTCTGTCTGTTTAATAGGCACAGTAGTGTGCAGTGTGGGGCAGGTCACACACAGTTAAGTGCCAGGCTGGGAAGAAGATCCTGCACTCAGAGCGAGGCAGTTAAGTGAGGGGGAAGGCTCCCCAGCCCATAAAAACACCACTCTGGGGAGTTTTCATTTAATGAGATAGCAAGGGCTCATCCTTAAATGCCAGAAAATGTTAGCAGATGATATTACAATGGTATTTCCCTACTTGCTGCAAGTAGATTTTTCTCGACAAAGGGCAATATTCAATAAAACTACCAACTGTCCTTTATGAAACTCTAAAAATAAGAGTGACAATATCAGTTGCAGTATGAAAATTATTGATGAGCAAACAATTTACAAATGTATTATTGTGTTGGTTTAGTAATGCTTAAAAATACATGTAAGAGGGTGGTGTTTCTGAGTGATGTCGTGTCACTGAACATAAATCATAGTCCATTTGTATGCAAGGGAATCAGGTTCACAATAAAAGGATCTTCAGTATTTTTATTAAAGGCATCTACTGTGCTTCCCAATGGCGAAGAGCATAGCTAGTGTATATGATGGTGATAGAGATGTTATTGGAATCCCCTTGTTAAAGGTGTGAGGCAGGCTTCTATTAATCACTGTGTGCATTCAGCACCTGCGTGCTGCTGTCACTGCACGTCAGGCTGTAAAGCCTATTATGCCTTGTTTATGATGGCATTCACCTGCTAATCAACTGGCTCATGTTAAACAAATGCAAATATATTCTCCCAGTTTCGATGTCATGTACGTGAGAGAGGGTCATGTTTCTGAGTGTGTGTGTGCATGTATATGTTTGTGAAAGCGAGAGGGAGAGACAGGGAGAGAAAGAAAGAGAAATGGCAGTGTTTCTGAGTACTGTCATCAGTGGGAGAGAGAGGGTAGTGTGTTTCTGAGTGATGTCTATGTATGTGTGTGTGTGTGTGAGAGGGAGAGGGGGTGGTGTGTTTCTGAGTGATTTCACGTTTGTGCATGTGAGAGAGGGTGGACAGGACAGAAGGATATAATATGTGTGTGTGTGTGTGTGTGTGTGTGTGTGTGTGTGCGTGTGCGTGTGCGTGTGTGTGTGTGTGAGAAGGGGTGGACAGAGCAGAGGGATGTAATGTGTGGATGTAAGAGAGAGGGTGGACAGGAGAGAAGGATATAATGTGTGTACGTGTGCGTGCGTGCGTGCGTGCGTGTGTGTGTGTGTGTGTGTGAGAGGGGGTGAACAGAGCAGCAGGCTGTAATGTATATGTGTGTGAGAGGGGGTGGACAGGCCTGAGAGGTGCTGGTGATTGGAAGTGTCTGGTCCTCTCTGTGCCAGCTGGCTGTTGCGCTGCCCTCTGTGGTGGTGATTACCCAGAGGGCCCTGGGGTGCAATGGGATGGTTCGGAGCCATGGACAGGCCGTGATTGCCATAACCACAGGTGTACACTTTCCATTCTCACATCTCCTTGCAGCTGGCTTTTATAGTTCTGCAGCAGGCTTACATGCCCGTAGTGTAATTCTGCTGTAATTGAATTTTCCCTTTCTTGTGGTCTCCAGAAGAGGAGCTCATCAGAGAGCTGTAACATTTTAATGCCACACTTTCTGCCCAGAGCATGGATCAGACCTGGGTGGGTGGGTGGGAGGGAGCAGGGTCACAGGGGGATGGTGCAGTAGCAGGGGACCAGTGGAATAAACAGTTTTACCCGCTCTTTAAAGAACCTGGGTGACCTCCAGAGTACAGAAATATTGTGTGTTCAGAATACATATGTGTTTTATGTGTGTGTGTGTGTGTGTGTGTGCATGGGAGCATATGTCTGTATATGAGTGCACATTGCTGGAAATGAGATCTTTCCTGCTTGCCTGTGGTCAGAGAGGTGGGTGCTGGCACACAGCACAAATGTACAGAGCAAATGCACAGAATCGCTTTGAAGAAAACCTCTCAGAAAAAAGGTGACCACGTCTCTGCAGAGCCACCTGTACTATACGAAACTACAGAGCACCATCCTGAGAAACAAAATGTAGCAGAAGTCTGTGCATGCTAGTATCACAATGTTAGACTGCTCCCATTCAATCAATCTTGGCCTTCAGCGTTACACTATGTGGGCACCTCATGTGATCAAGGCTGTAAACCCAACACATATATTCTAAAACGGATTCAGAAGTGAAAAAGTAAATACAGGCTAGCTGTGTGTAATAAGAAGCCTCGTTGTGATGTGACGTGAGAGCAGGGCTTAGGCGGGCAGGGGCCCTCAGGTCATTGAGCCAGGGCGGCTTTGACACACACAGTGTCCTGTCACCAGAGTCTTCCTCAGTCGGTGACGGGCCGACATGACACAGCCCGTACAACGGGTTGGTGCAGCTGCGGTGCCAACCTGTCAGACCTTACCTTGACGCTTATCTGTGAGCTCTCGGTGGCGGGAGGCGATCAGGTGTTGCTCGCCTCAGGTGTGACAGGGGTTGCAGCTTGCCACATGCACCAGCCAGGTGCTGAAATCCCGAGGCAGGTGTCAAAGGCTCACACTGCTCCGTGGTGATGTCACTCATCTCTGTCCCTTCATATCCTGAGGGACTGTGGCCCTGTCTGTGTGAGTGTGTGTGTGTGTGTGTGTGTGTGGGGGTAAGAGAGAGAGAGAGAGAGAGAGAGAGAGAGAGAGAGAGAGAGGGGCAGGGGATTATCTTAGTGTGTTACAGCATGTGTGTTATTATATTGTACATGTTGTATATTCTTTAAGACGCTTCTCTGCCAGTTTAGGCATATCTGTGTAACCACTAAACAGTGATGTTTCCTGTCTTTGCTTACACCTGAATACTGTGGTGCTCCACCTGAGGTCTGAGGATTGTGGGTAGCAGGTGGAGTGGTGTTTGGAGTGCTGAACTCTGGACCTTAAGTCAACAGTGTGGATTAGTGGTGTGAGCCCTGGACCTGAGGGTAGCAGTGTAGCACAGTGGTTAGAAAGCTGGCCTCTGTATCTGAGAGCTGTGGGCAGCAGTGTGGAGTCAAGAAAGCTTGTCTTCATGGGACTGCTGATACACATGTAAAAACTGCAATAAAAATGGATGAAAAACTATCAAGAGGGAAGAATTTTCAAGATTGTATGCTGTCCCAATAATAACCAAATCCTTCACAGAACTACATATTGGTCCCATTCAAAAATGAAATATGTTGTAATATACAGAGAAACATGCTATTCAGCCCACTAATATATTGCAAATACATTTATAGCAGAAATATAATTCAATATACCAAAACTGCAATAATGTATATGTTCAATTTATTGATTGAACTAAAAGTATATATTCTCTAAAATATATTCTAAAATTATTAGTTTTTTGTATGGGGTAGCCTGAAAGAATGTAGATTTAGCCAATCCAGTAATATGGCATGTTGGTGTCCAGTCTTTGCAATGCAAGACTAGACATACATCACCATTTGTTTGTGTTCAACTGACATTGGTTTACAATAAAACAATCCTCAGCATTTTTATCAAAGGCACCTACCCTATTTCCAAATGGAAGCAGCATATGATGGTGATAGAAATGTTATTGGAATCCCCTTGTTAAAGGTGTGAGGCAGGCTTCTATTAAGCACTGTGTGCATTCAGCACCTGCGTGCTGCTGTCACTGCAAGGTTCACAGCCTATTACGCCCTGTTTATGATGGCATTCACCTGCTAATGAACTGGCTCATTTTATACGCATGTAAATATATTCTGTCATTGCTGATGGTATCTGCCTGTGTGCGGAAATAGGTACATCATACAGAGCAATGAGCCAGCCTCCGTACAGCCCCTGTCTGTGCTGTTTATTCTCACTCACTGAAATAATCACATTGCCTGGACTTTAACCTGCAGTAATGACTTAATATCTTAAACCAAAATGAAAAAGTAATGAATTTTTAGCACATTTACAACATTTTAATGACCATATTTAAATAAAAACTCATTAAAAAGGACACGTTATACAGATAAACTGAGCTTTATTACTGACCAACAAAATTAAAGTTATTTCCAATATTCTCACTTTAAAATGGCTTTATGACGGTGATGATTTTCTGTTCCATGGTTAACTGATATAGTATGAGTGGGCGGGGTCAAACCTGCAACCTTTCAAAGGACACAGAGGACAGGAGACACAGCACACTTGCTGAGCTAAAGACCAAGGTTCTGAGCACAGGGGAGTTGTTATACTCTAACCCTGCCTCTAGGGGGCAATGTCACCACCCATCTCCAGTGGACTGCCACACTCATATACCCGCACGTACAGCCCTGTGGGTTAGTATCTCCCAGCCCTGGTCCTGGATTGGCCCTGTATGTCTGCAGACTTTCTGCTCACTGCCTTTGACTGATGTCTGTTGAGCTTAATGTGCTCTGTCTTTAAACAGCATGGAACATTTTGTTGAAGGTGCGTTTGTTGTGCTAATTAAGTACACTTCTAAGGATTATTTTTGCTAATATGTTTTTGTAAGTATGTGGCCCTTATGAACATATTAAGAATGCAAATCAGTATTAAAGTTATTATGGTTTTTAATTAACAAAGATAGGAGGTAGAACAAGTGATTATTTCAACAACTAATCATTAGTTCAACAAAAAAAGTCAAAGAAATCCTGTTGCTATTATCTTTTTATTAGCACAAACACACTTCCAACAACGCAATTCTCTCCTCGACAAATTAAAGCAGATAACGCTGAAGAGATGTCAAACAGACCAGAATTCAATTAACAGCTAATCAATCTTAATCCATCGAGCGCTCCGTCAGAAAGAGAAAAGTAAACACAAATACAGGGACACTCCTGAAATGGGGAGACTGTGACAGCTGTCACGGCGGCAGGTAGCATTCCACTGTGTTACAGCAACAGTTTTGTGTGTTTTAGAAAGTTCAGACTCCTACCTTCACTGCAATGTGTTCTTCATACTATTGCCGTTATGACTGTTTGTGTAATGCAAGTACTATAACACAGCTGCTGAGCATTTAAGGAGACTTTTTTTCAGCAAATTGAGCTAAATCTGCCTTTAGGGTGCATTAACATGAACGTGTTTATAGACTCATAAATAGGCATAAAACCCAAGAAGGCTGTGTAAGAAGCTATTTCTATAGAACAGACAAGGCACTTGATCTGCTAAATGCGCAAATAGTGCTTTCACATTTGCATGTGTATCAGAGATTGTAAAAGTGGCGCCGCAAGGTCTGGCTGGGTCCACAGGTGTTTTGTAACAATAGCATCACAGAACCAATGAGGTAGAGGCATCCCTCAGAGGGGTTCGATGTAAATAGCAATCATATGTAAATGTGTCTTCTGTAACGGCATAAAAGGAAATCACACTTTATTCCTGTTGAACACTGCTACATGCCTTGGTTCCCATGGCCGACTGCAATTAAACCTTCCTGTGTTCGTTATGAACGCTGGGTCTGTCTCTTCATCTATACGGAGATCACTATTATTTACCAACAGGTGAAAAAAAAATGAGTTCACCTTCAAAGTTCGGAAGTCTTTTTTCAATCCATGACTGACAACATCCAACAAATTTTTTTTTCCCTGTGGGTGTAGCCGCCTGATGGACTTTGACAAGGACAAGGGCTTAATTGTACATCACAGAGGCTGGCTATCACCCATCATTTCCAGAACCTGAAATTTACGGAACCCTGTTATTTGTTGTCTCTGTTCCCTGTGAAAAATGTCTCGGTGAGTTTGAGTCTGAGGAGGCCAGCCCTGGGCTGGGCTCATAAAAACCAGCCATGCAGCGAGATGGAATTGCCTCCATGTTATTGTACGGCCTACGCGGCGCTTGGGGAACTCAAATAAAACTCGGGTGGTATGCGCGTTTTCAACAGTCATTGATACTGCTGTGCATTCTGTCCCCTGCATCCTCGCTGCGCGCTTTTGATTGGTCAGCCCGAGTCAACCTGTCACGCGGCCTCTTCCATCAAAGGTAAAAAAACAGTGACAGAGAGCATTTATGTGCAGGCAGGGACGGGCTGAATTGTGCCCGAGCTGCAGTTTAAGGATTGAGATTTCCAATACGTGATTCGCTCCCTCTCATTGTCTGTCTGTGCTTGCACCACAGCGATTGCTCTGCTGTCATTTCCCAGAGGTCGTTCCCCCGTTAAACAACAGTAAAGGATCTCTGCTTATAACCTAAAGGAGGCGAGACTGATTCACAGGTGGTTCCCTGTTTTCGTGCCCTTGAACAGGGCGCTCAGCCTAAATTCCCTCAGTGGCTGTTCTGCTGTGTGAGTGAGCTTAATGTATGTGCTGTGTTAACCTGGGTGGACAAGGGCACCTACTCAGTAAAATAGATTAGCAGTGAGAGCTGCTGAAGCGGGTCTGTCACATGCGTTGCCCACGCCTTCCCGATGACGTTCCTACAGCGCCACCGTAATGTTTGGAGAACGTTCCACGTGTCACCGACACGGCTCTTTGGAACGAGACCCCACGAGGAGCTCAGCCTAAGATCTGAGAGATAGTGCTGCCCTGTAATCTTAGCCTGGTGATTTCCTGCTGGACTTTATCAGCTAGCAAGGCTTGTAGTGGCTGTATAGTGTCCTTATGTATTGCCGCTGTGCTTATCTGTGTCACCCACTGTCTGGGAATGTCTCCTTTCCCTGCCCTGAAAGAATAATATGCAGCCATTTTTCTCGCCACTATTTTTTCTGTCATTTTATACTGTGAGGTTTCATTCTTCTTATGAGGGAGAGAAACAGTGTGGAACGATCCTGCTACATTTGTGATGTGCAGGGATTTGATGGAAGTAGTTTTGGTTGAGCATTTGGAGAACTGAACTCAGAGGGTGTCTGAATCCTAGTTAAATCGAGGCTGTTGTTCTTTTCATTGAGGGAACAACAGCTCAGACCGCCGCAATGGTTAGTCTAGGAGAAAGCCGTGAAACCTCTTCATGCATCCTGGTTTGAATTAAAACTATCTGAATGTCAGTCATTTCAGCCCGAGAGCAAGGTTGCCTGCTTTTACTGCGTTTTGTTTTTGTTTTAATCGTGTTTGTGCACTCGTGAATTCTTCAAAGGCCTTTCTCCCCTGTATCATTCAGCGGCTAATTACTGACTCTATAGCAGAAACACAACACGAGTTTCTCTGATTGTTCAAACAGATTTCCAGCTCATGATACATGCTGTTCCAGGGCTGCCAGCTTTGGAATGAAGAGGGGGTGAAAAAAACAAGCTTAGCATCAGTTGAGAGAGGAAAAAAACATCAAAACAAACAGACAGGAACAGAGAGGAGCCCTCAGAGAGAGCCCCAGAGCTCGGCACAGAAACGCTCTGATTTAGAGGCTTTCAGAGCCGGTCTCGGGCCTTTTTATCAGCGAGAATTGACTGCGTTTAGCAGTCGTTTTTCATTTAAAATGAGACCATCGTGAAGGATGAGCCCGGCACTCACAGCACAGAGCTAACAAACCTACAGACGCAGTAAGTGGCGTCGCTTGTGTGCGCTTCCACCGCAGGTTGATTAATTATTTAGACGGGGGAAAAAAAAGGGAAGATATGAAGATCTCTAGAACCGGGGATTCTCCGGCGAGAATGATCTGTGAAAGTTTCTCAGAACTCGATTCTCCTTGTATGATGGAGGAAACGGAGCAGGAAGCAGCCACATGCTGATGTAACGTTCTGAGTGGGGGGTGACATGCCACACCATCTGTGTCTGCATCTCCATCACTGAGGCCGATGCGATACACATCCCGATGCATTGCCAACGATCCGATACATTAAAGATACATATGAAGCAGCTACTAATGCGATACGATATGATTCACCCCTGTTGCGATGCAGTGCGATACGACACGATTTGATTCAATGAATATGATGCTATGCAATTCAATACGGTACAGACAGTTTGATTTTATTTCTTTGGTTCTTCTTAAGCAGGCAGCAAATCATGAATTAACAAAAAAAAAGTGCAATTTTTACTTCACATTTGATTTGTAGCAATGGTGGAAAGTGTAGCTCTTCCTCCTCCATGATAATCTGTGACTCACCCGGACACGCCTCCAACTCGCGCGAGACTTGGCCGAGAGACTTTGGCCACTGACAGCAGTGGAGATGAGAGAGCACACTTGAGAAACAGTTTAGAGAGGAGGAATCAATCTAAATATAAACTTATTGGTCACAAATTATCGGTCACATTTCTAAATAATAAAGGCATAGGGCCTCTACTAATCATTATATATAAATAAATCTGATTTTACAGATGCAAAGATGTTTGCATCTGTAAATGCATCCCAAGTTCATCCCAAATTGTATCCGGTGCACACTTTTTAATCGGGGCAATTGCATTGTGAGCTTTCATGACGGTGCACTGATGCAAATCGGTGAATCTTACCATCCCTAGTCTGCAGGGAGAGCCTCCTCACGTGTCCATGGGAGAACTCTCAATGAATGAATCCAACTTGTCTTCTGTGGTGAACAATCTGAGATAACCTGTGCCTGCCTACATGGGGAGTAACACAGTGAGATCACCTTTACCCTTCTACAGTGCCCTAACACAGTGAGATCACCTTTACCCTTCTACAGTGCCCTAACACAGTGAGATCACCTTTACCCTTCTACAGTGCCCTAACACAGTGAGATCACCTTTACCCTTCTACAGTGCCCTAACACAGTGAGATCACCTTTACCCTTCTACAGTGCGCTAACACAGTGAGATCACCTTTACCCTTCTACAGTGCCCTAACACAGTGAGATCACATGTACTTGCCAACATGGGCTGTAACACAGTGAGATCCTCTGTACCTGTCTGCAGTACCTAACACAATGAGACCGCCTGTATCCATTTGAACCTTCTGGGCTTCTACTGTTTTCTCAATGCAGCTCCCTTCACATGTTACTTTTCTACAGTTGGGGAAAAAAGCATCTTTAAATCTCTGAATCAATCCACAATTCCAGCAAGACCCTGCATTGAAGTCCCTTCACATTTCTTTCCCAACTAGATGGTATTGATCCGACTGAAACATTGGCACAACCATAGCATCAACCCACACATTTCCTATCTCTCACATAGAAAAAGCTGAAATGAAACGCCCCACACGGCCATGTCTGTCAGCGGTGCCTGCTGATCGACTGCACCATCAAATCAGCAGACCGCTCCGTTTTCTTGCCTCTCAGCTGTGTCATGTTGCAGGATGAGTACTGGCTATGAGCCGTGACTGAGACACACCTCCTTATCAGATGCAGAATTCCCATGGGGGGAATCACACACTCCACAGAGGCTTCTGCAGTTTGGTTGTATGATTCCTTCACCTATACAGGTGGGGATATTTACTGGAGTGAATCAAGTTAAGTACCCTACCTCAAGTGCTGGACCACCACTGTGAACTGTGAACCTTTGGATTACAAATGCTGCAAGCTTAATTAATCATTAATTAACACTTAATTAAACCCAGTTTTCTCACAGTAGGCACTGCTTATTAATGAAGAGGAACAACCATTAAGCCAAAGTTTATTGCTGCTAATGTCGCTCATTAATGTTGTCTGAGGTCTTGGTCCCTTGTTGACATTGTGGAGCAATGCATGGTGGGACACCAGGAGCTACGAGTCAGCTAGGAGTGGTTGTAAGGGTGCTGTTTTTAGTCTCATATGTTCAAATTCTTTTTCATTTTATTTAATTAAGGATCACATTAAAATAATACCAATTCTCATGGAATTAATTCCAATATTGTGATTCCAAGTGATCCAAGTGATCAATGCAGAGCTGACCGACTGATCAGTGCAGAGCTGAGAGACTGATTAGTGCAGAGCTGAGAGACTGATCAGTGCAGGGCTGAGAGACTGATCAGTGTAGGGCTGAGAGACTGATCAGTGCAGAGCTTGAGAGTGGTCAGTGTGGCAGAGTGGGCTGAGGGGGCTGAGAGAGCACTCAAGACCACAGACGGATAGATCCTGCTCTATGTGAATCATGCTGTGCTGTACAGCTCTGCAGCGGCAGGAGCTCTGACAGGAAAAATGATATTTGCTATAAACATAATTGAAATGATAAGTACTATTATGATACTTCTTTAATGTGATTTTTAATGAAACATATTTATAGCTCACAGAGCATCAATAACTCCTAAGAAGGCCAATGGCAGAGAAATATCCATCCATATCTTATATCTTTATCTCTCACTGAGTCACTGGCCAGCCTTTGGATAAGCGCTCCAACCATTAAAATCAGAGCCACTATAATCCCCATCTGTAAAGAAGATTAGTGAACATTAAAACAGTAATTACATAGCATTTATCTTCAAATAGTTAACAGGCCAGCTTTACTCATACCACTTGCTGTCTTCAATCAGTTTATATGAAAACACTGTAAGTTTTAATTATCATGGAGAAATGTCACTCTCTTTTTCTCTCTCTTCCTCTATCTCTCTCTCACACACACACACATACGCACATAAAAACAACACTCTCTTCTTGTGCGAAGTCCTTATTAGTTATCATTTTATGTGTCTTTATATAGATGGTGAAGTGCCCCATATCACATCACCACATGTGTCTGAAGACCCTTGGATCAGAGTGAGGGGATGTGCTTTTCAGAAGTTAACCTTTAAATGTTGTCTTTCTTTTGTGGCAGATTTTGTGAGATTTGGTAATATTTGGTATGGTTTTGCATGGTGTATGTTTTGGTGTGATTTTACATTACCTATGATTTGAACATACATACCTGAAGGTGTTGTATTATGGCTGACCTGTTAAGACTGGCATGGATTTGTATTACGGGTTATTTGGAGTGGTTTGTATTGAGGGAGGCATGGTATGGTATGGTTTTGTACTGTGAGAGATTAAGTGTGGCTTTGTAGGGTTGAAGATTTAGTATGCTTTTGTAACTTCAGAAACTGGACTGTGAAACCCATATCCCACGTCCAGCTGCAGTAATGCACATTAAGCTCCTACCTTTAAAGACACAAAAAGCACCTTTCATCACTCAAGCAATCTGGGTATGGGTGTGTGGGGGAAATTTGGAAATTTGACCATTTAATTTAATGGCAACTCATTCCCTAGCTAGTTCTACAAAGTGGTGCAATTTCGTTTAGAGCTGCCTCCTAACCCACCTCAAAGCAAGCAATTATCTGCAGAAGATTTCCTTTCACGCAGCAATGTGTTCCGCATTCGGCGCAAAGGTAGCATATGGGTAATCATGTTTGGGATATTAAAAGCAATCACTGCAGTTTAAATGCATGACAAGTACAGGGAGTTCTAAGAGGTAAAGCACATCCCGGCGCCTTGTACGATGCTGCTTATGGAGATAGTGAAGTGTGGAACATGCTCAGACCGAACAGGCATTTTACTCTGAAAAGTAGAATAGAGCTGATCTCTGGATCAGAAAATCAACTGCAGGAGAAGGGAAACAGAGCAGGATTTCTGTAGTGCTTTGTAACAAGCAAATCTTACAGGACTTAGTGATGAGAGTCTTATAGGACTCAGTCAGGGCTGAAACACAGTACCATTCTGACCCTGAATAGAACAGATTTGCTCTATAAATACATGCACGTCCAGGCAACACAAGTGTGTAAAATAGATGTCAAAACCATTGGCCCTCACATGCATACATTCAAACGCACAAGGCTCTAGTTCTGTTTAGGTGTTTTCAGTTATCCGTCTATCTTTAACAGGGCTTAGGTTCATATCAGCTGTAGGAACCCCGCTCATCAACACCATCTGGGTAAGATCCGTGACAGGGCAGTGACCCCCCCCTTGCCCCCGCCCACCCCCGCCCCCTTTCCCCCCAATAGAAGCATCACACTGACACTGTTCCAAACCAGAGGACTGTTACTAGGCAACCGATGCCAAGGCAAGTGTTCAAGAGGGACAGAAAAGACTGAATTGAGGAGACGTTGTTTTTCCTATAAAAAAAAAAAAACACCTCGTAATCATCAAAGGAAGGCAAGAATAAAGTCTAATCCAGAATAAATTGTGTTGCCTAGCAGTGAGCTTGCGGCACAGTTATATAAAGTGAATCAAATGAAAGTGGAGTCATAATGAAAATGTGGTTTTCGGAGGCAGAAGGAAGTGGGAGATGCAAAGCCTCATTACTCTGGAATACCCACTGGGCAACAGCACACTCTCTGCACGACAAATCATATGATCACATAGACGTATAGATAGGAAAACGTAGACAGATCAGGGGGACAGACTGTGGTATGGACAGGAAGTCAGACAGAGAGCTAGGTGTTCATCTGTTGCCTTGTTAAGAGAGAGTAATGACTTGGCTGCTCAGGAACCTGTAGAATTGGTTTGTGATGCCAGTTTTTGTACTGATTAAACTCCAGCCAAGTCACGCCGGAACGCTGTCCTCTGTCTTTCAAGTGGAAGACTCAGGCTTACAGAACAGCATTGCAGTCAATGGATAAAGGATGTGCTAAGATCTTGTCCTGGGGTGATTTTGTGCTGCCTCACAGGAGTACAGGATGCGCTCTGAGGCGTAGAGTCATCGAGACTTAGACACGTCTTCCTTTCTATCTCTCTATATAAGGCTCCAGGATATTTCACAGTCATTAGGCTGAACTGTCCAGCCTCGATCTGGTCTCCGCAAAAGACAAAGCAAAGCTTCACATAAACGCTTCTCTGTTTGAACCAAAAGCTTCATCAATGAGATGACCTAACTGTAACTAATGAAAGTGCTTAAAAAGGGGGCAAAATACTTTGATTAGTCAAAACACTACATTAAAGAGGATAGAGTTGTTTTCTAGGTGAATGGCTTGCACAAACCTGTTCCATGACTCTGTACCTATTTTGATTTATGGGAGACACCATGCACCTTCACTGTTGTTCAGAGTTATCCTTATGATGGATTACCTTATCAAAAATTTAAATATACACACAAATACATTCACTTAATACATGCCATAGGCAAATTCAGATGCTGATAAGATTACAAGCGACAGCATATTTGTTTTAATTTCTATACAAATGCATGCATCGGTGTGTGTAAATAAATGCAGTGAGATAGAAAATGTGATGTATAAAGTCTATGAAAAAGCACAATTAAACAAGCTACATATACCTGAGACAGAGTGCAAGGGGTGGGGAGGGGGACAGAAAACAAAAGGAAACTCAATTTGCGCATGGATTTCTCTCTCTCAGACCCTCTCTATCATCTTTTAATTGGAAAACCTGGCATTTCCTTCATGTATTTGCCACAGTAATTCTACTACAATGAGGAGATCCTGTTTAGCTCCGTAAGCAGGCTGTGTGACTGATTAGGAGGCATGTTTTCTCATTAAATCACAAATTAGCAAGTCTTAATGAGGAGGTCAGGATCTAAAATCTGCAACTCCACCCTCTTGTTTACTCTGCATGTTTTTTTTTTACTTCTTCCCTGCACACTTCCACTTCTCCCCTGCACCCCTTCCGCTTCCTCTCTGTGTGTCTAAATACAGATAAGAATGATAGACATACTGTTTCACAGTGACAAACACAAAGCCACACTTTGTTTTCTGCAAAACACAATCAGAGGACAGCAGTGACACAATGCAGACTAAAGGATAGTCGTGTCTGAGCCCTTTAAAATGGACATCATTCTGAACAATGTGCCTGATTGCACACAGTGGATCTGCAGCAGTATGCTTCTTCTGACCTCTTCCTGCATGGCTTCAAGCCTGCTAGAAATCCATGGGAGACTCCAGTATTGAAGGAATACATAAAACAGTGTTGCCAATGTAGTCAGAATATTACTGAGTAATACTGCAGTGCAGAACACAAACATACACATGCACAGATGTTTGCAAACGTAAAATAATACAACAATGTCTTTAGGAGAGATAGAGGGGAAAATGAAAGCTGAGGACAATCAATCATGTAATTAAAACTTATCATAATTGTAATTGTGGATATAAATTGGATTTATACATAGAAAAAAACATTTTTTCAACTGTTGCCTGCTGATTTCTCCTACATGATGGCTGACTGTATGTGGGCTGGTCTTGGTTTGTAACTGGATCGGGGAACCGGGCAAAACCAGGTTGCTGCTGATGTTGGTAAGCAAACAGTGAGCATTACTCCCACTGGGCTAAGTGGTGCAGTGATAGGGACACTGTGCTGTAGGTGTGGAAGATGCACTGTTTCACATGAGGTGTGAGAATCAATACTGGTTTAAGGCTCATATAAATTGAAAGAGGGGTGGTGTTAACACCACTGCTCATGTCAGGTTCCCAAACTGGCTCTCTCAGCCTGTCCTCCTAATGTTCTTCCCTCCCCCTCCTCCACATTTGACTGGCTATGTAATTCCATGTATTCCCTGCCCCCTATAGCTGATTGGCAATCTAATCCCTTGTTCCTTGGTGACTGACCATGTAATCCTCCTCCAGATTCAGCCAAGTTGTCATTGCAAAGGAAGATTAGCTCTCTGACCTTGCTGTCTAAACAAAGGTTACTAAAATTTCTGTACAAAAAAGAGATCTCATATCACCACAGTAATCCTGTGCAGATCTGTGAAGCTGTGCTTCGGAAGAGCACTAGAGAAGCACTGTACTATTGTTCGTCTTCTCACAACATGTAATGATCTGGCACCAAATAGTAGTAACATTGCAAGTGCCTATAACTGTGAGCACATTACATTATTTTCATTGAGCAGATGCTCTTCTCCAGATAAACAGCTTTTATATTTATGTTTAACTTTTATATTTGATATTTTTAAAATTTATCCAGCTGAGGCAAGCACTTAGCTCAAGAGTGCAACAGCAGTGCCCCAGTGGGGAATCGAACCTGTGCCCTTTTGGTTACGAGCCCTGCTCCTTATCATTATGGAACACTACTGCCCATAAGCACTGGATGTTTCTTGATTCTAAATCCAGTACAATGTCATTCTTTGTACAGTGCTATTTTATGGCCTGGTAAAGGTCAGGGGTCATGCTGAGCACAATCCTCCTCACCAGATGGCTTGGGTCCACACAGCCTACATTACATTTGGATCGACATTGTCTGCAAACACAACGGTCAGTGGCAAAGACCAGTCATCCCTTGTCTTTTGTTTGTCATCGTACGTTCACTCCAGATTCTTGCTGTTCTCAAAGATGTGAGAACACAGCAATTCACACCTGCACACATGGGTGGTACAGTGCATCTCTTGCCACTGCAAGCAGTGCAGTCCACAATTTAACATCCCTAGCCTCATTGATAGTCTCCTCTTAGCTGAGCTGAAGAGATATCCGAAATAGAATTCCCCTAGTAGACCTCACCCTGGACTAAACCACACGAGGACAAAAACAGGGAACATAATTGATATTAGGTATGATAGTCATCCATGATAGCATTCTTATCCTGATTTATATCATTGTAGAAACAATGGAGAAGGCATCTTACTGAATACGGTGCATTCCCTTGAAAGATGACAACAGTAAAATCATATCATTTGATAAAGTGGAGACATTCCAGATTGGGCCCTCTCACAAAGCCAGAATGAGCTTCCATAAGGATGCACTTGCAGATAGCCGCACTTGTTTTCTACATCTGTCTCAGTACAGCATACAACCAGGCAAGTTTATAAGTTTTCTCTTTACAAATTTATACACAGGCAGAGGTTCTCCCCCTCCCCCTCATCTGTAATACGATTAGCTAGCCAGAATACAGATACACACCCAGGCACAATGATAATGAATTCAAATAAAAAGGAAAAGCTTAAAACCATGTGCTGCACATTGGCTCCATTTGTATTAAAGGTTACAATCACAATCTAATGAATATAGAATGAAGTGGATATGATAGAAACTACAGAAGCTACACTATGAGATTATGATTAATGACTGTGGGGAAAGGAAACATATACATTTGCATAACATTAACGTATAATAAAGGGGAGAAGAAAAATGAGAAATTTAACATGGGATGAAGGAGAGGAGGGGCCCATTCCTGGCAACAGCATTAAAGACCTGCTTATCCTGAGCTTATGTACATGTCTGGAGAAAGCACATGCCTGTTCACAACTGCTCTTCGACTGTGCTGTTCTGTCAGTTTCACTTGCATTGAGTTTGCTGACAACTTGAGGATTAATTCAACACAAGAAAATTTATAAGGAGATCATAAATGTGACAGAGATATGAACTGTGAACATTAAATGTTTTCCTTTTTACATCACATAATCCTTAATATCTGAAACTGAAATTAATTCTTACCAGTCATCATTCATATGATACCAGAGCCATGCATGTGCATGGCATACTTTTACATGCATATTTTGTCATATTACAGAGAACAAAGGAAATATAACAAATACTACAAAGGAACAAAAAGCATCAGAGGTATAATAATAATACATAATTGATTAAGTGCCTTTTCTGGGCTCAAGGCTACGAACAGTCATTTTCAACACAATGGGAGAATTTAAAAGTTGCATGAAAGAAGGTACATACAGGACACAACAGACACATTCCAAAACGCACCAACCCTGTATATAGGGCTGCTGTAATGAAACAGACTGGGATCCAAGTGCGGTAAACAGGTTTAATGCCAGAATCCAAAAGGCGTGGTCAGGGACAAAACAGGTCGTCAAACGGGAATCAGAAGTGCAACAAAACCAGAATCCAAAAACACACGAGCAAGGTCCAAAAACAGGCGAGAGGTCAAAAAACACAAGAACAATACGATGGAGTGACAAAGAGCAGGCTCAGTAAAGAATCAAAGAGTCAATACCTCACAACGAGGTAACAAAACTGAGTCCTTATAAAGGCAGGGCTTGATTGATGGAATGAACCACAGGTGTGGTGGAGCCAGGCTGAGCGGGGCGTGGCTGAGCTTGCTGAGCGGGGCGTGGCTGAGCGGGCTGACTGGGAGCGGGTGTGACAGCTGCGACAGCCAGTGACAACAGAACCAAAGGATTGGTAGCATATGTGCTAAAGTAACATTCAGCAAGAAGAATGAATTGTTGAATCAGGATTTAATGTAGACAGCTATTAACAGATGAAGATTGATTTTGTCAGTTATTATAAACAGATGAAGATTGATCAAATGATCTCCCTTAATTTTATTGAAGAGAGTAACATACTTCACTGTGCCTGCTCTGTCAGAATGTCACGTGTCTTTACAATAATGTGCACACCCGTGTGCAGACACATACGATAAAGAAACATTAGACTCCATCATGTAGTACAAAAGGCCTTCCTACCAGATGGGTCAACCACAGACCATTAAATACATACATCAGATCCTATCTGATTACCACTACTATCTATAATAAGTTAACAACCATTTGAATCTTTTTTTTTTCCTTAAATTGTCTAATTAATTTTTGGGGAGATTGAGGAATAGTTCTAATTTAAATGCAGTCTGCAGGGGCACATGATGACCCTCCAGTGGATTAGTATAATTAATCTCTACATTCTGTGAATAATAAACGCTCTGCTGTGCGTGCTGGCTCGCCGAGTTCCGGCTCAGTTCATAACTTCAGTCTCTTCAGGTCATATCATACACCCCTCATATTTATCCAATAAGCCTCCTATTAACAATTTATTCTCTTCCAAACCGGCCTGCCTTATCCCGGGAGAGCCTGTCAATATTTCATCGTTCCGTAAGGGGTGTTCACCGTCACTCTCGGTGACAGAGGCTGTCCTGGACGCACCGTTCAGGAGTGCGAGAAGCAAGAGAAAGAAAGAAAAAGGAAAAAGGGAGAAAAGGAGGGAAAGAAAGCGGAAACGTTCCACACATCCCCGTAGTCATGGCAACCCCGAGGGACTCACAGGGTCAGAGATAGCCAGTCCTTTAGAAGACAGGCTACTGTTTGTTTTGCTTGTTTGTCGTTTGCTGAGGTCCAGCAGTTGTGTCATGGCATGCCACTCACTCTACTTCCACCTCGGCCTCTCCCCTACGATCAGGGGGAGATCTCAGTTAACATACCAGTGTGCACTTTCAGCATCTTTCAGGAAAAACACCCTTGAATGCTGCTAGGCACAGTTAACATGCCCACGTACACGGTTCTGTTCTGTGAACACGCTGGTGTATCATTGCATTTGCAGTAAAGTAACAGATAAAAGCGTGTCTGCTTGAAACGTGTCTCAGGATATTAATTCTGCCAAGTGTTCTATTTTAGGGCCACGCTGGCTCTGTACGTCGTACAGCTTTGAGAAAACAGCTCTGAGGAAAACCTCGTCTCGCAGCGGGGAAGCCTGCTCAGCTAGTCACAGGGGCAGGAGGGATTTGGGACACACCCAGGAGTCACACACCTCACACACTGAACACATCCTCCTGTTCAGTGCGCAAAGGCGTTCAGCGAGCCCTGCAGCTCACCGGAGCAGAGGAGGTGCTGAACACCACCCAATGCCACCTTCACCCTGTTTTTGTTTGTTTTACCTGATTAACAAACGTGACAATTATTTGAATAATCCATTCCCACCAGCAGGCGATTCCCACTCTCCTGTTTGTACGGCGTGGCAGGGCTCTTTTGTTATGCCACGTTGTCCCAGCAATTCAGTTCAATTCAGCAAAATCGATTTAATCATTGCAAAGATGACACCTTTACTGTAATTGCGTATCACTCGCGATTGAAGGGCAGCAAAGTCTAAGGGAACAAAGTCCACATCAGTGCATTTGTGAGCCATTTTAAACCATAGAGTCTGCACAGACAAAATGACACACCATTGACAATTCAAAGAGCAAATCCGTGCACATTTTCGAAATGTTAAGTGGGTCTGCGCAACTGCCTCACAATTTCGTGACACAAAGCTTAAAAAAAAAAGCTGCTGAAAGATACAGTTGTGGGAGATGGAGGAAGCTGCCAGCTGCTGGGGATTATTCAGATGGTGAATTTTCTGACTGATAATCAACCATAGCAAATACAAACAGGTTGAGAGGAGTGAGCATCTCAGGGTAGAAGTTCTGCTTGCTTTTCATGGCATTCACTGCTCGAGATGCAGAGTCAGAGGGACGAAGGGGTGTGCAGACAAGGCCTGACTTCAGTGGTGCTGTGTAAGGTTGTAACTTTTGTCAACAATGGGTGGAGAGTTGGGAAATGGACAGAAAAACTGGCCGTTAAGAATGCTCTGTCCACAAGCTCCTTTCATTCCACTTGTCCTGGAAACGCTGGTCATGGAGGCATGAGACTGCTGTTTGAATTGAACGTAGACCCTGTGCGACAACACACATCAGACTGGGTATGACTTATAACCAAGTCCTAACGGTGCAATATAACCAGGTCCTAATGATTCCTTATAACCAAGTCCTAATGGCATCTTATAACCAGGTCCTTATAAAGTGGAGAAAGCATGACACACTCCAGGCTGATGCTGATGGTGATGGTGATGTTGTTAGGCAGGGATGGTACAAGAGCATGTTAGGATGGAGGAGACAGGATTGAAAGACAGGGACAATAAAATAACTAATACCACAGGAGATCAATTCCGCTGAACACGATATACTTGTAACTTAAATGGTGGGGGAACAGGTCAACAGTATGCTGCCATGCATTATGTAGTAGTGCATTTGGTTACATTTAGAGAAATTTTGGTTTGTCTTTTAAAGTTGATTTGTCTTTTAAAGTTTTAAACCCTGCCTTTGCCAGATCGGCCTCTGGGAGAGGAGAACAGTGGGAATACTCAAACTGAGTGGCAGTCCAGATTTCCTGCAGGTTACAAACACCTGCAGGGTTATGGAGCGCTCCAAAACAGCCTCCAGAGTTCCATTACTGGAGAGCACAGAAGAGATTCTCGCCACATAAAAAAGCTTATATTCCTCCCTTTTTTAAAAAGAAAAATAGATTAAAGCTATGTTTACATTCATTTGCAATGGCGTGTTTGAGCGATTCAATGACCCCTTAATCCAAAGAGTGACTGGCCATCGGTGAAAGGGGACCCCTCTCGATTAAACCAGTGCGCAATGTGTACCGGCAGTGTTATTGTAAACGAGACTGACTGCTGTTTCTTTGAAGATAGCCATTCCTCTCACCACATTTTATCTGGAATTAGGAGAAGCACGACGCCTTTCACTTCTGTATAATCGTTACCGTGGCATTATGGGATCTGAGCCTTTGCTTATTTACTTCTCTGCAGGTATAAATGAGTTTTTTTTAAATCCTCCCTTTCAGACAAACATCAGGGGAAAGGAATTATGCCGGAATTACACCTGCCAGGTTTAATGGATGCAGTGATAAAAGGTGCAACTTATTTTTTTTTGTAAAAAGTCACAACGAGGTTCTGCGGATCTATCAAACAAACGTGATAGGCAGAGGTTTTAACTAAGATGAAAAAAAGTACTTAAACTGATTAAAATATTAACAGTGTTGGTAGAGTTTGTTGACAGTTCTGATCAGTTGTAGAGGGAAAACAAAGGTGTAGCATTTTGGAGGAGCAGTGATGTTTCCTTGGTTTCAGGCACCAGCATCAGAAAACCGACTGCAAAACTAATCCTGCGTGCATAGTATGCTTGCCTTTTCAAAATTGCACCTACAGCCAGAAAGATTCCGAGCTGAGTATTTTTTTAATGTTGAGTTTTCAGAAAGAAACGAGAACATGCATATTTGTTTGAAATGAATCTGTCTTTTCAAGTTCCGGGAAGACAGACTTTTTTAGGGAAATTTTGGAAATCAATTATTGAAATTGAAATCAAAGGGGCAGAGAAATCCACTAATCTCCAAATGGCAAAGCACATTCAAAAATCCACATTACGTGAATTTCAAAGCGATATACTTTCAAAAGCGTAGCGCAGCGAGGCTGAGCTCGGAGCCATTCACCCGTCCCAAAGTCTCTCCTCCTGGCTCGCCACTTCCACCTCCGCTAAAAGCAACATTCATTATGCGCTCAGCTCTCCTCCATACGGGCGGGCTTACACCGGTGCGGCTCGCAGGGTGACTTGTCGCAAACGATTAGCTCAAATCAAAATGAGCTGGATTGAATTAGGAGGGGTGACGTCTCGCGTATCAGCTGGCGCAATTAATGAGGGCCTCCTGCCCAGAAATGCACGGATGCTGTTCTGTGGGAGATACCTCAGCTCCCAGAGGATCTGTGGCTCCGCTGTCACTTTGAGAGATTCGGGATGAATGAAAACTTGGAGCCGTGTGCACCCAGTGCACTGTGGGAGGGCTGACTGGAGCACACCTCTTCCTGCCCCACTGTAACACCTTGTTAACGCTTTACTGTCTCCCATTGTGCACATGATGTTATTACCTCCTGGCAACACTCAATGGGTCACAGATACGCTGGTGAAGAGCTGTTTTCTCCTGTAAGACACAGACTTTCCCAAACAGCACAACACTGGAAAATTAGCAATTCTTTCTGCCTTGTATCCCATGGTTCTTTGCAGGATGAGAAGAGAGTCACAGTTACTCGTAGAGGATAAACTGGAGTTTGGTCACCATCAGAGACTGAACAGAATTGTGGGTAAACAGAGCAGGGGCAGAGGATGTAAGACTCACTGCGGGATGGAGAGGGTGTCTCAGGCTGCCGGGATGGCCAGCATGCAACACCTATAGAAATGATGGATGGCTTGTCCTTCACCTGTATGAGACTGTCAGGAAGATTCATGACAAAGCTTACCAACAGCTACATGCAATACAATTCAATACATCTATATCCTCTAACTCCATGCAGAACTCCGCTTAGCCCTCTCCCCTAAACCCTTAAGCTGGGCTGTCAGAAGCTTGCGAGTGTCTCTGGGCATGTGAGGTGTGTGTGCATGTGAGATGTGTGTGCATGTGTGTGTACATTTGTGCATGTACTATATGTGTGTACACGTGTATTTATATATATTTTTATACTATCTTTACTATTTTTCATACTATTTGTGTAAGTGTACATCTGTGTATGTACTGTATGTGTGTGTGCACATGCGCGCGTGTGTGTGTGTGTGTGTTTGTGTGTGTACATCTGTGCATGTACTGTATGTGTGTATGCACGTGCATGTACTGTATATGTGTGTGTGTGTGAGAGAGAGAGAGAGAGAGACAGAGATAGCGAGAGAAAGAGAGACCATGTGTATGTCTTAACATGTTGAGGAGTAGTGTTAAAGTTAGGCATTATGCATTTGGCTGCACCCATCAAGGAGGAACCTGTAGAATAACAGGAAACATCCTCAGCCAATGACACTGCTACCGTTTCAGCTGTGGGATACACAAATGAGCTGACTGGTGAATGGTACAGGAGACTGGTAAACGGGATTCACATTGGTGCTGGAGAATGTGATGCTCCTGTTGGCTCATAAGCACATTGCAGTCCTGGTGTCCTGGCTAGGGTGAGGTCTTATGCCACTCGAGGGTCAGCAGCTGACTGTTCACAGATGAGCGGGAGCTTGGGAGAAGAGCCAAAGACAGCAGACAGAAAGTGTTAACCACTGCTCTGGAATCAGTGCATTTATCCTGATTTTTATGGCTGGTGGTGGACTGGGTCAATGTGTGATTGAAATAGATGATACAGTGTGGTTTATTGGGGCCAGTGGCCAATGTGGTTTAGTGTGAGCAGTGTATGTTTGACACATTATTCAACAGTGGCTGTTTTAACTATGAGGGCTAAATTAATTTTCCAAATGGCCTGTGGTTAAGTGAAGGTAATTGCTTCTGATATGGGTGTGAAACAGGCAGAGAGTTATTCTGTGCTGCTTCATCACAGTTATACTCACTATCAGTGCTGGAAAGAATTTTTTTATTATTAGTTCCAATTTTTAAACCAAACAATCTACAGAATATGTTTTTTCACAAATGCCAGGGATGTGAACAGGAGGTTATGCAAACCACTTGTGAATTGGTTGCACATGACTAATGACACAATTATGCACACCATTACAAGTTCCTAATACCTGGACTTTGGAGATAAGCCTTCCACTGAACTCTGAATTTACATTTTTGAATAGATGCATAATTGAGAAACAGCAAGAACAGGGGGAAACTTAAATGTATTGAACTGTATATGGATCCATAAAAATGCAAATGCAAGCCTTACTGAGAGAATATATTAACTTTATGATGGTTTTTCTAAATGGCCTGGCGGCGATGGCATTAAAGTGCTCCTGCAGTCTTGAGCCGGGGGCCCCATTAACAGAGCGGGTCTGTTTCTACAGAACCTGTCCATTTATCAATCCAGAGCCAGCTGGAATAATTTAACATGCTAAATCAAAGAGGGAAATTCAGATTTTCTAATAATAGGTGACAAGAAATGTGTATTACCGAACACACTAAGTCTGTGATAAAGCAATTTTAACATCCTTGTTTGAAAAGTTCACAATAAAGTAAAGTTTAAGGAGTTTGAAGGCAGCGTAACCTGAGAGCACCTCTCCTCAGCACAACCCTTCTCATTGTGCAGAAAATGAGTGGAGGCACTGACTGACTCTCCTTCACTGATGGACTCTCTTCTCTAATGAGACATTGACAGACTTTTCCCTCCGCTAACAGACTCTCTCCCCAAATTAGAAACTGACAGACTCTCTCCTGCACTGAGGCACTGACAGAATCTATCTTCCACTCTCAGGATCTGTGTTCCACTGAGACACTGACTGACACTCTCCTGCGCTGAGGCACTGACAGAATCTGTCCATTCACTGAGGACAGCGAGTTGCATTGGTGCTGTTGTTTTCCACCCAGAGGAGGGTGCTACTCTCTCTCTCTCTCTCCCCCTTTCTCTCAGAGGGGAGGCCTGGTATAATGAGGTCAGGAATAACGAGGGCAGGGATAACGAGCTTTAGGATAACGAGTGTGGTGACAGACAGAGGGCCTGGGAGAGCAGGCAACACCTTCCTAACAGCCACATCCTCAGTGTTCTGTGTGTGTGTGTGTGTGTGTGTGTGTGTGTGTGTGTGTGTGTGTGTGTAGGTATAAGCTTAAATCTGAACTGTGCCTCACACTCATCTCAAATATTTATGTTTATACTAAATAGCTGATGGAGTAGAAATCATCCTGAGAAATAAAATGTCATTTGTTTAGACACACTCATAATTGGTACTGAAGATAAATGAATGATAAATTGGGTACATGTATGTCATAATATTTAATTGTTCATCATTTTTAGGCAGAAAATGATTTACAAAAATATCTCACTGAGGCAGTCTATTTGTGTCTACAATTTGAAACTGAGACTACACTTGGCACAGAATTTAAAATGCATATTCATTGCACAGAAAATTATCAGTAGGGCAAAAAAGTTGGCTACTACTGTATAAGTGCTATTATTAAGGTTTCATTAGGTCTTTTAAGCACAAAATATTGTGTTTCTGAACAATTGTTGTTAATAGTACTCAATCTGAGGAAGGAGTCATTGGTAGCAAAATGTCTCAGACGATTGTTAATCATGATGCCAAGTCAAGTAAACACTTTATCCCACATGGGGAGATCCATTTGGTCCTCAATGTAGATTTCACACACATACTTTGTCAGGGTTGGCTGCTGCAATGATAATTCTTTTGCATGCAGTCTCTCATTCATGACACAGAGATGTGGCTTATCCCAGTGACTTTATCCGTCTGACCACCCTGTCGTGTTTACTTTGATCCTGAAGCCTCACATTTCAAAATACACAAATGAGACTGGGAACACTGGAAAAACTCTTTCTAAAACACTTCACGTACTTTATCAACCAATTATAAAATGGGAGGGATTTATGCCTTGTGCTTCCTAAAGTCAGTGACCATGTTCTTGGTTTTCTTTACTTCAGTTCCTAAATTGTTCTCATCTTGCAAAGTGACTCTAAGCCATTTCAGAGACATTTTGTCCACATACTCAATAAATCAAATTTCAGTGCTCTGCAATAATTCATTCTTACAATCAATCTATTAAAATTTATTTTGTTGTAGTAGATTAGTTGTTACAATGTATAATTATAATACACACAATAGGCTAATAGTTTCTTTAATAGTAATTATAGTTTATTTTCAGAATGGGAATTACCACAAAGCGCTGACCATAATGCACTGTGCATTTTCCAGAGGGAACTGAAAAACCATGAAACTCGGGGCCAAATGGGAAAAGGCTGGAAAATTATTCCCTGCCCCCTGGGGAATAAGTGGTCGACAGGCTCCTGGAAAACAGTGGAATGTAAACAGTGGAATGGCATGAAAAATGCATCAGCCCATTGTATCAGTCTCTGGCAGCTTGGTAGCTCTTGGTGGGCTTAGGCGACTATGAGGGGGACTGTCTGTCCAACACTGTCCGTGGCAGGGACATCATGGGTTTTACAGTGCAGCAGTGGGCCTGGCATCTTGTCTGTTTAGGCAGCTAAACTGTAATGATCAAGGGAGTGGGGCTGCAGGAAAGAGGATGAGAGCGAGAGAGGGTTAGAATATGATGCATGGGTATGCAGTATGTAATGGGACAGTGTACTAGGTACACATGTATACATATACCTAGACACCGCTAGGAAGGATTAACTATGGCAACATGCAAAACGAGGTGAGCAGTAAAGTCATGAAGGCTACCCAAGACTGCCCCAAAGCAGGAACCCTATAAAAAAAAGGCAGCCCCACTGCAAATGGCAAATGAGATGACAGCTTATAAGTGATAAGCACCGGGATACGGGAGCCTACTTTCTCTTTCAATGCGCTGAACGTGCAATCTCCCGGGGGCACCACAGGAGAGCAAAAAAGAAAAAGAAGTAAAGCTGACTTTGCCGAGGTGGGATCAGGAGCAGCAGGTGTTCCACCTGCTCAGTCAGTGCGCGGAGAGCGTTACATAAGGAACATCCTCCCCGGCATTAGCAGTGGCCCGCTGCCACGCTCAGGTATCTGGGACGCACGCGCGGCAAGGCTGACGGAACGAGGCGGCTCTGACACCAGCCAGATAAGTGAGGCTACTCATGTCTGCGCTCCATTCATCACCGTGGAAACGCGGCACTTGAGTGACGGGACACGTGTCAACAAGAAATATGGCAGATGCTAGCGGAGGGGGAAAAAAAGCAGAGCAAATCCCTGCTGTTAGTTTGTGGTTCAGTATGACCCGTGATCGCTACACCTGCTAAGACAGACACCTGGCAGGTTTGCACCTACACTTTGTGAAATTACACACCTTCTGTCATTATGCACTAATTACAATTTAAGGCGTGAGTGGGAAATGAATAATTATGATTTTTCCTAATTAATGATAACTTGCTATCAGTCCGTAGATTTCTTTCGCAACATACAGACATAAAAGGATTAAACTTCAGACACTGTGTTATAACAGTGCTGTATAGGCGGTGAGTGTGTATAACACTGTTATAGCATTGTCATAGAAACAACCATGTGTTATAACAGTGTTATATAAACAGTGGATGTATGTATAACACTGTTATAAGATGTGGTTGTATCTATGACAATAATACATAAGCTGTTGTGTCTATAGCACTGGTATAAGTTAGGGGCTTAAATGTTTGGCTTAACCAATACACAGTATGAATTTGATAAACAGGCAATGATATCTCTGGGATTGGTCATTTCCTCCCACAGCTTCTCTGACTGCCTCTATACAGATGATACACAGCTCTTCCTGTCATTTCCACCCACCGACAAGTATATTGCTTCATGCGTCAGGGCATGCCTCAATGATCTATCCAGCTGGATGCAAACGCGGTCCCTCCAAAGCTGAGCTTCTTTACACGCTACCAAATGACTTCCACACAACTTCACCTATTCTCTCAACAACATGACTGCATCATCATCCCAGCAGACTGAAAACCCATTTATTCAGGCCACACCTGGGCTCTTCCAAACTGTGTACTCCCCCCTCCTAACACTGCAATAAAGCCAGTGGTTGTAGAACAGATAAGGATTTTAGCATAGAAGATAAAAGCCTAGTGGCACTTCAGGCTTTTGCAGTGGCATAAGCTCAGTGGTAAATGTGTTGTGGCATTACAAACCTGGTGGCTGAAAATTGGCAGTAATAAGGTTGTGCATGCCATGATAGCACTTACTCCCCCTGTGGCTGTGTTTCCCACAATGACACTATGTTTCAGCAAGGCAGCTAATTGCCTAACCCTATTGAATGCGCTTGTAAGTTGCTCTGGATAAGAGCGTCTGCCAAATGAATGAATGTAAATGTGAATGTAAAAAGGACGGAAGTGTTCCCAGATCGGGATGCAGGAAGCAGTTACTTCAGATGTAATAGAACGTTGATGTGGCAGAACGGTTTTTGAGTGCATAGCAAGGTTAGGTTGCGCTACCTGATTACTTACCTGCTCTACTTGCTTTGTACACAGCAACCAACTTCCCCCTTTCTTTTGGAGCACAAAATCCTTCCAAACATGCAACGAGCTGGCTAGTGTGTGAGATATTTCCTCTGTGTTGATACATGATAAACCTGCCATTTTTCTTTCTCTTTCTTATTTTCTCACATGCACAATACTTCTAAAGAAGGAATAGCAATGTGTGAAGGATTGTCATATTAGCTGAATAGCATGTGCAGTTGTATTAACGTGTCAGGATCAGGGCATAAAAGAGACTATTTGTGTCTATTTTTCTTTATCTTAAATAAAGTCTGTTAAGCTAATGTATACAGGCTGTAGAGACCTGGTCCAAAGCTTAGTGTGAAGCAGACCATTGGCAGGTGGACACTGAAACGTCTGAATCTACACATGTGTCCTGGCATTCATAGTGTTCACATAATGTACACAAATAGGAGCAAACTACTGTAGTAGTAGTAATTTCAAATTTTAGATCAGCTAGTGAGAATTTTATGTTCCTGTACAGCACTTCTCCAATATGTGTATCACACACGCAAAAAGGTTGGTTCAGATATCTTGAAACAATCAAAGTTATTTATTTATTTTTCCAAAACCAGGTCCAAATATTCTTTTAGGTCCCTGAATCTCTCTCACATTTTAGATAATGTTTATTGCCAGATACATTTTCACAATAGGTTTTACTTTATATTTTCTTAATTTACTTGCAATACAGTTAGTCAGTGTAATATGGTTTCAAGTGCAGAAGCTACACAACATTACTTGCTACTGCTTGTGACATATTGATGTATGATGGTGGTCATTTGGTGTATTGTGAACAATGAAAACCTCACCCATGTCATGAAACAGCTCTGGCTTAAACCTAGAACGTCTTTATTACTGCCTGGAAAACAAAACAGATATGGTTTAATCAAAGACTGTAGATACTCTTGTAGCCTACTTTTTTTTCTTGGTACTGAAAATGAACTGTGTTCTTTCATGTAAAGATGTATTCACTGGCATGATGGGGAATGACAAAAAAGGAGTGTAATGCAAGGGTGACATAAGAAGGAATATAAAACAAAAAGGTGGGGGGTGGTTGTGTGGTGTTATTCTTAGCAATAGAGGCGGAGATAAAGATCAGAACAGTTTACACAGGCAGGATGGAAGCCTTTGATGGTGGAATTGCATTATTGCACTATTGCACTATTGCATTATTGCGTTATTGCTTTATAAGCTGTGGCCGGATTGTGTGCCTGGCCACTCTTGGTTTGCCAGGCAGGTTTGCTTTACCAGGTTAGCTTTACCTCTCCGGTAAAGCAATCCTGCCATTTATGAGCAATGGAGCTGTTGCAAAACTGAGTTATGACTGAGCATTCAGCTGACACCCAAACCCCCATTAGATTTGCCTCGGCGTTCCGCTCCGCCAGCGGGTTGGCCTTTCGTGGGAGATGTCCTGGAATTGATCCTGGAGTAGGTGAGGCTGCTCAACCTGCGGTCAGCCACTCCGAGACATATTCGTGGCCTATTACCCTGGACCTCATCAGTCACGGCCGCCGCGGCAACGTCAGGGGTTAATAGGCAGTTAACCGCGAGACAGAAATATCATAACAGACTGTCGCCCCCCTTCGCCTCCTGGATTTTCATTGAGCCGGTTCTGCTGCGCCTAAACACTCCTCAGCCCTAGCTCAACCCCCCTCGTCCCTGCTTGGCTGACGGTACCCCCACCCCCCTACTTGTCTATCAGGCTTTAGTGAGACAGATGAGAGCCACAGAGACTGGCTAACACAGAGAAAATGCAGGAGCCGCTGCACACGGCACAGGACATAAAACAGAGAAATCCCACCATAACCCTGTGAAACCAGGACCATCGCTTCCTCCATGGGAAATGGGACAAAAAAATAAGCCTGCTACTGCTTCTTCTGTGGGAAAGGGAAACGACGGAACCCACTGCTGCTTATTTAGTGGGGATGGAAACAAATCCTGGATATGAGCTCAGAAAGGGAGCCCTGCCTCTATGGGAGCACTAGCCTAAATGTGACCTCTCTGTTTCAAGCTCTGACATAGAGAGGGAGAGCCACATTTGGTCCAGCGCCCGCGACTCTGCGAACGGTGTGAACACAGCTGTCAGGTTGCTCTCTGTTTCGTGTGTTACGTGCTGCACCGCTGCATAGAAACTGCATTAAGTGCTGTTAAGATGATGCCAGAATGCTTAATTAACATTCATAACTGTGGTGAAGTGTGATGGGCTTAAACCTCAATCCCATATAGTAAGGTTAACTGTAATATACTGTCAGTTATTTTTAATCATGGCACTCCAGGTATTCTCATGCTCTGAAATTTCAGTGGTATAGAATGATATTTTGGCTTTGTCTTCACTGCAAAGCTCCCTGACACACTGATTATCACACGACATTTGAGTAGTTTATATGTACTCCAGTATTGTGTTACTGAGGTGGAATTCTATCAGCTCCCTTGAGTGGATAGGGAGCTTTTTCTGGTAAAATCCTTACAGTCTTTTTTTACTGCCAGTGTCCATTTCTGACTGTATGTTGAAGACCCAGGTTCTGCTCTTATTGGGTGACAGTAGAACAGGGTAATCTACATAAAGCAGGAACCGATTTTTTTCTCTAACCAGTCAACTCCCCCCTCTGCAATATCAGAGCCGTGTTGTTGATATTAATGGTGACATTTGATGAGTTAGGTAACTATAGAAAGGGGTAATATTGGTTCTGATAAAGCAAGAAGTTGTCCTCTAGCCTCTGAATGTCTTTTCATAAAGTTATTCCCTTGTGGGACCAGGGCCTGAAAATTAATGCCATCATTTGTGAACATAGGATTGTATTGAACTGTGGGAAGCGTACATGAGGTGAAGCTGTGTTGACTGATTTTGGTAACGTTCCAGAAGACTGCAACTGAAAAAGAGATGTATGGATTTTTAAAGAAGGATAGTGAATGAACTTTGAGTCCTATGGAAGTAAGATCACAGAGGGAGAGAGTGGCTCCATCATCCAGGCAGGACAGGTGATATTTTCAGTCTGTATCCCTTTGGTGAGAAATTGGAAATTGTATTTGGTACCAATGTCACAGGTGTGGAGAGACACTGTTCTTTCCCCTTTTCAGGATTAAGAGCTTCATGTGATATGGAAACCTGGAGTCTGAGACTCCTCTCCTTTGATTCTCCAGGTGAAGGTCACAGAAGTCCAGTTGTTCTGTGGTATCTCTCTCAGTGGGGGCTGGTCACTCAGTGGACCCTCTCACAGATGGCTGGACTCTCTGTGTCCTTTCCAGTTTGGGAACCATGATTTGAATACAGATTTTTCAGCAGGTTTAACCTGTTTTTTTATTTCTTTCCAGGGATTTTTAACAGAGCAAGTATGGACCACAAAAAAGCTGGGAAAAGGAGTGAATTTTGATTCATGGCCGGAGGAGAGGAAATAAAAAATAGAATTGTCATCACTCTCCACCGTGTTAAATAAGGTCTGATGTTCAAATTATTTCTTTCTCATTTCAAAAACTGTCAGTCTGTTTAGGTTTGTATTGCTCTAAAGAGTTTAACGTCCACTGAAACTTTTCCACTCCACCACTCTGTGCGAAAAAAGAAGAAAGAAAGTAAGAACATCCAATTAACTTGTGTTTTGATTTAAGTTGACGATATGGACAGGCTATCAGACAGAGAATTAATTCTGCTGTGGCAAGGGAGGACACAGGAGTACTAAGGAATGAATAAGTCTTCTCAGGATCAGTGTTATTATGACCTGACACACTTCCTGTTTGTCGGAAAGAACTCCATTAAAGCGGCATTTAAACAATTATTGACACACTTCCTGCTCGACAGAAAGGATTGAATTGAAGGGACATTTTTAAAAAAATTACTGACGCTTTCACAGACAAAAAAACAATCAATTATGTGCTTCCTGTTGTGCAGACTGCATGAAAAGAGCATTTAAATGATTCCTGATATATTTCCTGTTCTGTATACAGACTAGCAGTAAAGGGGTGTTAAAGGATTCGTGATTATGTTATATTCTGCACAGGGGCTGCAAAAATAAGATTTCCCAAAAAGGTATTATGTCTCTCACTATGACATCGGGGCATTAAATCTGAACCAGCCTGCTGCTCAATGCTGAATTTTGGAATGACATTCTTTGCTTTTAAAATAGTTCCCTGTCACATTACTCTGTTCCCCATTCCATTTGTCTGCAAAGCCCGTTTAAACACTGTGATGTGCCAAACCAAGAACTGGGCTTGCAACCCGAAGGTTTCAGGGTTATTAATCTGTGTAAATAGTGTGTGAAGCTAATGAATTCCTGTCAGAGAGGCAGAGAAGAACACAGTTTGAGATACGACCAATCACACGCATGAGCTTTCTTTCATCTTTGTTCTCGCAGTCTGTGCAGAGAAATCCAGTAATTCTGCACTATAATGCAGAAATGTGCACTGATTCAGTTCCTTACCGTGAGATGTGCACGGATTCTGTTTAGTACTGCAGGGAAATACACTGATTCTATATGTTTCTTATGCATGGTTACATTTGCTACTCAAGGTTCAGGATGAGGTGTTCGCTATCCAGAGACAGGTGGCAACATGTGCTGTGTGACAATATAGTGATCAGTGTTGCTCCATTTGGTGTCAAAACAGAGAAATACATGCATTTAGCGCTCTGTGTATGACACCGAAAAAGCATTTGTCAGCACTTGGACTGTCTTGGAGGAAACGGGCAAGGAATAAATGACATGTCAGTCAAATGGCCGAGGTTGGTCCAAGGAGTGTTTCACTGTGTTTATCTGTAAACAAGCCCTTTGCTGTGAAATGTGACTGCAATCTCCACTGTCCCAGGGGAGCAATTTCATGTACAAAGCTTTGAAAAGCAGAAATGTGTCACAAGCATCAGCAAGACATTTCCCCCCACCTATTTCCCTGTGTGTTTTGGACAACACCTAGCCCCCACACACACACACACACACACACACACGCACACACACGCACACACACACTTTATCAGCGATGGGAGGAAAGACGAGACTGGTTTATGGCCGTGTTTAATCGGGAGAGATTCTCCGCGGGTGAATAGGCGGTCTGTCACGGAGCAGGAAGCGTCTCTTGAGTTTGAGTGGTGCAGACAGGGTGAATGCGCTCCTCTCAGCGGAGACGCCGGCCGTGCCGCTCCACCTAAAGCGGGATTAGCAAACCTTCTGACTACACTGTACCAGCACCAGAGAATCACGCAGGCTCCATTTGTTGAGGATACATCTGTAGTCGGTTCATTTGCTATTATGTCTCTGTAATTGTAAATCTTTTAGCATTGTGTCTCTGTATCAGTGCAGCACTGTAACCACTACTCCACACTGTTTCCCATGACCCTCAGGTCTGGGGTCTAGTGCTGTAATCACTACTACACACTGCTGACCACAACCCTCAGGTTGTTGCTTTAACAATTGTGTATACACAATTATGTATGTACCTGTATAATACATTTACAAACAAGTACCTCGATTCAATTAGACCTTGACATATGGGATTAATGATAGTTTCATAGGAGATGGTTTCTGAAGTGGTGTAACCACGGAAGCCAATATTTCATAGCAATAAGGCTGGCCCGTATCTCAGCGGCTGTCAATACAGTCCTTAAATAATAATGATAATCCTTACCCAGACCTCTCTGCTCTGTCAGGGAATGGTGACAGCGCTGTGCTCTGTTGACAGGCCTCTAGTAAATAACACAAACTGTCCTGATACAGTGATCCCATAAGGATGATCTGGGGGAGGCTGTCAGGGCAGACAGGGGGGAGACTGTGATTTACTCTTCCGCTGCCCGAAGCTCCAGGAATATAACTCAGCCATATTACCATATCCTGACGCAAACAGGTGAAAAATAATGCTGAACATCATTCTGCCTGATGCAGAATGATGCTGAACATGACTGTATCTGATCCGGAATGATGCTGAACATCACTCTGTCTGTTCAAAAATAATGCTGAACATCAGTCTCCTCCACAGAAATGAGTTTTCATCACAGCTTACTTTGCTGACATTAAAGCATTTGCCTTGACTGTGAAAAAAGTTCATCTTGCAGTTCAATTTCCATCACCAGAGAAGGAACGTATTAGGACATGGATTTATTATTCACTCACTTGCAAACACGCACACGCAAACACACACACACACACACACACACACACACACACACACACACACACACACACAATTATTGATTATTAATGATTTACACAAACCAACAAGATTTTTCACAGGAAGAAATGTTTCTTTGTGTTTGTTAGTGTGCATGTACCCATTTACTGTAAAAAAAAAAAAAAAACCTGCATAAAAAACTCATTTAAAAGGTCACTTGGTTTATTTCTTAATTCCCCTGTGCAAACAGGAACAGGATGATGGGAAGGTAACATGTTTTCTCTTAAAAATACCTTTCCAACAAAATACCAACACATACCCTGAGGTAGAACTTCGGCATATAATGGATGGGACTGAATGCACATGGTCAATGAAGCTAATTAACTGTCTCAATATGGGTTAGTGATGTGACAGGGACTCCCTCAGTGACCTCCTTGGATGGGCTCACTGACTTTAGCACTAAGTGTTTGTGACTGCCCTCTGATCCGCACCCTCCCTGAAGCACAGACTGTAGTTGTCCAATCTGCAGATTGCAATAATGGGCTTTCTCTCATATTTATTCAAACACTGAGAGTGGGGCGACGGTTTAACTTGAGTGGCATCTCACATATGGTGCACGGAAAATTAGTTTCAGCATTTCAGACAAATAAAAAAAAACATTTTATGCAGTGCTAAATCTGAAAATTAAAATTCTTAAAATCGCAGAGGGATTGAGCCCAGTAGGAAATAGGTCTTAAGCAGGGTTTGGGTCACTTCCACATAATTAAAATCAATTCAGTTCCCTTTCCCTGTAAATTCCCTCAATTCAATTCCACTTCCAGAGCAGTTCTTTTAAGTCAATTCAATCCCTCTCAATTCCGATTTTAAGTCAATTCACAAAAATATAGTCTCCAGTTCAATATTCTCCCACAATTCCCTCAATTCAATTCCCTCTCTAGACCAATGCAGTTCCCTCACTTTGAATCCTCTTACATTCCTTATCTCAAGCCCATAGGCAGATCCCATAAACATTCACTTTGCCTTTCACAAAACTGTTCTAAAATGGACTAAATTAGCCTAATTGGAAATGTATATCAGTACCTCATTTCATTTCCATTATCCATTGCAAAGCTTCAAAAGGTACATACAATGATGTATAAATCTATAATTCTTTTATCAATGGCATTTTACCAATTTTAGTTACTATTTTACAGAAAAATAGGATTAAATTGAAATCATTTGTTGTTATATTGGAGAAATCAACAAAAATGTCACTTTTTCAAGTATGGAAACTCCTTCTCTTTCCCTTGCCAAAATATTAATAGATCAGATTCTTCTAGAACATATGGCTGACTTAAATGTTCTGAAACATCAACAGAGGTGTCTTTAGTGGCTACACTCCTGTCAGGGTTGACGGGGGAAAGGACCCAGGTGCAGACAAAACAGGCAGTAAAAGGAGATCCTTTAATTACAGGTCCAAATGAACAGACAAAGTCGTAATGAAAAACCAGTCCAAAATCAGTAACCAAAAATTCATCAGGAAAAACACGGTATCCAAAACAGCAGGGCAGATAGGCAGGACAGGAGGTGGGGCGATGGCTGAAAACAAAACAAAAGCACATGCACGGGAAAAACAAACAAAAGACACACCCACGCTGACAGACAGGGAGAAACCAGCAGCTCAGGCTGTAGGGCTGACAACTCCTACTTCCACTGGAGTGGTCAGTCATGTTCTGGAAACATTTCACTTGCTGACTGTGTTTTATGTATTAAAAATATTATTCATTATTGATCACCACTCACTCCAAAACATATCACATTGACTTAATTGGGGACTGTTCATTCTGTTGAATGTTAGGCTGATCACATTCTTAATCAAATGTTCACACACACACACACACACACACACACACACACACACACAACAGGTAGTGGGCAAAAAGGTGGAAACAGTTTAGTAAATGAGGGATACAAAGCATATTGCAAGTAAGTCCTCCCAAACAGGTGTGGTTTCAAAGTTAATTAAACAATTAACATCCCAGCATGCTCAGAGTCATATACAAAAAGGCTGGGCAGGCCTGGTTGCCTACAATTATGGCTAGCATGGCAAGAACACAGGACCTCAGTGACTTCGAAAGAGTGGTGATTGTTGGGGTACATTTGGCCAGAGCTTCAGGCAGAGCTTCAGCTGAACTTGCTGATGTTTCACAAGGAGCAGTATCTAACGTGATGTCAACATGGAAGGCTAAGGGAGAGACGTCATAAGCAAAGGGCACCTGTGGTTGCAAATCAACTGGCTGCAAATTTTAATTTTGTCATGAATGGTCCATCAAGAACTCTACAGAGCAGGATAATATAGTGGGGCTGCAACCCATAAACCTCTTACTACACCTAGCAATGCATGTTTGCGAAAAGAGTGGTGCATTTTAAATACAAATTTAATTAATTGCATTAACTCTGTTAACTTAAAAAAAATGGCAATTCCAGTTTCAAAGTATGCAATATGCACAATTCTAATTAAATGTCTAAATGTCTAATTCAATTCAAAGTCAATACCAATTTCAGTGCTTAAGATTCTTGTAATTCCAATTCATGATAAATTCTCCACTTAATGAGAAAATTCATTATTTTGCCCATGAATTTCAATTTAATTTGTATTTGACCCTAGCCCTAGTCCTAAGTGCTCAAAAATTCTAGACTACACCAGTAACATCAATTTGTTCCTACTCTTACTCCTAAGAGTAAAAGCAATTTATTAGGACTCCAGATTTAGAGGTATTCCTATCTTGACAGGTATTTAGGAGTCTTTGCAAGCTATCCTAATCCAGTAGCAGTTGCTGGAAGGTGGCTGCATTGAGGTGACATGCACATGGTTTTTGGGAGACGAGATATGTTTTCCATACATGTGACAACACAGAGCTGTTAAAAAGCTATCAGTCGGATAAGTAGGGTATCATATCTGTCACCAACCTTGTCAGAGACATTGTCACTCTGTCTGTGGGAAGAACATCATGACTTTCCACTTTAATAAAAGTAATTTCAGCTTTGTTTCTTGGTCACATGGAAAAGTTTTCTTTGAAAACAATTTCATCCCGGAGGTGTCACTGGTAAGGGATACCTCTAAAATATGGCAAGTTATTTTTACATTTAATCACTTGAGCTTACTAGTCATTGATTTACAGATATTGTTGCTATAAACACTTATGTTGCCATTAGTGATGATAACAATTTCACTTCCCCAATATTCAATTTTCATTCATTCAACTACACACAATTTAATTTTGACTAGTCAAAATTCAATGTCTGATATCTTAATGAGTTATCAATTTCAGAAAACTGAATTCTGACTTGTCAAAATAACAGTCTGAGTAGAACTTTTGCCTCAAGATGTCAATAATATATTTCTGTCTAATCATAATTGTATTTCACACATCTATAATTCCATTTTAGATATATTTAATAAGAAATAAAACATCTTGAATTAATATTATGAGTAGCTATAATTAATTAGAGATACCTTAAATTTGACTTAAGACTAGTCATAAATTAATTGTAGATATCTTAAGGTGGAGGTGGAGGTTCCAACTTTTAGATGTAAATTATAAAAGTTTCTCCAACATAACTAGATATAACAGAATTAGAGACATCTTAAAATGAATATTTGACTGTCATGACTGAATTAGAGATATCTTGAATTAGTAAGATGACTGGTCATAATTTCATTAGCGATATCTTGAAATAGAATTATTATTAAGTCAAAATTACTTTATGGATATGTTGACTTGGAATTATTGCTTGTCATAAATGAGTTATAGATAACTGTAATTTGTATTAGCTTGAGTGATTAAATGTTAAAATGACTTGCCATACTGAAAACCATGGCTGATAACTCCATTCACACAAGTGTCAAACATTTATGTTGGATTTAAATATTTATAGCAGTATATAGCAGTTTGAAACCCCTAAATGACTTAATATTTCACATTTAAATTATGTAATCTACAGGGATCACAAGATCATTCATAGTTTTGTGGACATTTGGGCAGTTCAGAAAAGAGACTTAACATTCACTACAAATAAATTCACAACATTCCTGAAAAGTCAGTTGCATAATAACAACTTGAACAATACTTGTAAGATGTAAACTGCAGCCTGGGACTTCTTGTCTATTACCCTTGGGACATTCAGGTTTTTGGGAATAACTCAGTATTAACTGAACTGAAGAAAAAATGATGTGGTCATGACATTTTGTTATTGTGATTATTAACAAAAACAAATTTATGTAATTATTTTTGGTACTTTCAAGTTCGCTAAGAATGGAAACCATCAGTGCTAATTTGCTATGACTTTCTCCCATTTATGTTACATTTGATCATGCTCACGAGTTGCAGCACAATGACAAAACTACTGCTTTCAACAAATACTTTAATTTGACATTTTCTCAACATATGGGACAAAGTCTGAAAAAATGTCATTACTACCCTTTGCGGTACTTCACATGCCATAAAAATGAAGCAAGATCTATTTGTAGGAAATGGTCTTACCCCCCCGCTGAGAGCTAGAGCAAGAAGCTTCATAAATAACTCCAACTGCTTACTCTGAGGTAGGACTTGTTTTACTCCTAAAAGTGCTGTTAGCAGGACTCTGAGAAGTAATTCTCAGACGCTTGATAAATATGGATCCTGGTATCAATATTGTCTCTATTCAGTAAATAAAAAGTATTGGAAAACTGGCATCAGCTGACCAGAGTCTGTAGACAGGAGTGACCTTCTGCACAATGTCACTCAGAAACAGTGGGGCCAAGCCATTCAGAGCCACACGAGTGAGGAGCAGAACCTTGTAATCAATCCTGAACTTGACTCAGTCTCCTCTGCCTTGCCTCACTATTGAAATGAAGCCCTCAGGGCTGTGCACACACCTCTAATGTTCCTCTTGTAATGGCTTTGACACATCCTATAAAAGGCTCTCAGTAATTTCCCATGGCTGTGAGGAGAAGGGCTCCACTCTCTCCCTGTCCTCTCTGATGGGTCCTTCAGGCAATCCGGGAGACAGTCCTCGCTCGATTTGATCTGTCCTCTGTGATGGGTCCTTCAGGCAGCCTGCAAGACAGTCCTCACTCTGTTTGATCTGCCCTCTGTGATGGGTCCTTTGGTGTGTCGTTAACTTTCAGTTTTGTACTGAATGTTTTTCAACATTCTCAAAGTTATGATTCCAGTGTGATTTCCAGATGCTATTGCTTCTGCTGTTACCATGGTTTTGTGTGGAGTTGCACATATGTTTTGAGTCTCTGGTGTTTTTCCTCACCAACCGTGGTGCTGGAATTATGACAGAGGAGTGTCTCAAATGTGCTCCCAAATAACACCATTCCTCTCCCTCCTCAAATTTGTACTCACTTCCTTCCCTCGCTTGTGGTTTGGGGCACAGCCTGGGAGACAGTCCCTGTTTCCTTTGATCTGTCCTCTTATCTGTGGAGGGAGAGCAAAGACAGAGAAAGCCTTTAACTAGGTGGCAGAAGTTAGCAGTGGAAACATACAGGAGGAATCAATGTTGTCTATCTTTAGCAATAGTTGCAGTAAGAAGGCTGGATTTTTTGTGGTTCTTTGTCTTACAAAGCCACACCTGTGGTCCCTTTCTGATGATGTCAGGCAGACGACCGTGCTGCTTGTGGCTGACTAATCACGGCAGTGATGTCATTGCTGGACTAAAGGTGACGTGGACATTCAGTATTATTCTTATTCTTATTCTTATTGGCATTTAGCAGACGCTCTTATCCAGAGCGACTTACAAAGGTTTCCATTTTTATATGTTACCTATTTATACAGCTGGACATTTACAGAGGCAGTTCTGGGTTAAGTACCTTACCCAAGGGCACAGCAGTAGTGCCCCAGCAAGGAAGTGAACAGGCAACCTTTTGTTTATGATTCCTGCTCCTTACCACTTTGCTACACTGCTGCCCCGCACATGCCTGTTCACTGTCATTCACCTGGCTATTATATGGCAGTCTCACAGGATTTCCATTACCTTGGTAAAATGTCCCTGCAACATTGAGGGAACATTTTCTGAGCTGTTCAAACGTGTGAAATCTGAAGATCCTGCTTATGGCTCACTGGTAATGAGGCCCTGTCTAGCACAGAATGGTAAACAACAGAGTGGCAATTAAAAAAGGACACCATGTTAATGAACTCAACTAATGAATCCATTAATGAGCAGGATAGGAATGCACATTATATTTGTGCCGTGGTGTTCACATTTGGGCATGACAAATGGGCCTACACTGTTTTAGGTGACCTTCTGCACACATAGAAAAACTGTCTGCCCTCTCCCTTGCTTTCACCATCTGTCTTTTGCACTCTCTTTCTCTATTCACAGAGCATTTGACTGAAACAGGAAACTGCTTCAGGGGATATTGTAAATGCTACACTTGTCTCTTTTGTAGTCTGAAGGTATTTGTGCAACGGTTTCATTGTGTGAACTGTGCTACAAAAACAAAGCTTAATAGTTACTATTATCTTTATTATTATCATAGAACATTTTGTACTAGCACTTTGGAAGTCGCTTTGGATAAGAGCATCTGCTAAACGACAAAATGTGAATTTTGCATCAACCTTGCACACATGTCATCCATTTGTTGGGGTCTTTTTGTGTGCATATCTGTTAAAGCTAGCCTTCGTATCTGACCTTGTTTTACGGTGTGTAATTATAGGGCTGTAATACGTAACATCATTGCACACAAATCTTTCTCTCTCTGCTTAATGGTCAAACTTTTGCAACGTTGACATCAATTAGTGACTAATTCCTTTGGGCTGGAGGTGGATAAATGGCTTCTGATTAAACTGATCATATTTCAACGTGAGCGTTGTGTGGGTCAAGTTCATGACTAAATGTACACTGCTCTCGGATAGCTAGAATATTAATATTCTTTATTGCATGCACTCAGTTATATGAATGGATTTCTGTGAATATTCTGAGTACACGTTTGATGAGATCCAATTACCCAGTATGAAAATGTGCTCTGAAGTTATTATTAGTTTTAACATTGATTGAATAAAGTGAAGAAGATACATGGAAAGTATGGGTTTTTACTGATGGATACTACAGAGAGGAATATTGATCCAGTATTAGTGCAATCTTACAGAGAGGAGTATTAGTGAGGTATTACAGAGAAGAGTGTTACTGAATTCTGACAGAGTGGTGTATTACACATGGACTCTTACAGAGAGTAGCATTGGTGGAATACAAGTAATATATTACATAGAGGAGAGCCCTCTGCTCCCCTCTCTACCTATATATTCAGATACTGTAGTATATCAGACAGTTTGGAGTAAAATCACAAATGTTTTCTTTGAAATGCTATATTATGAGTATGGCATCTTGGTTGGCCACCTCAGTTCAGTGCCCTCTCATACTTCAATAGCTGTATAGGTCACAGTGCAATAGCTATACATAACTAATACTTGTACATTTCCACAGACTACACTCATGTAGTCTTTGAGTCATGTTCATTGTGCAATAGCTGTTCATATGTACCTCATTCATACCATAATTATTCCATGTATGTGTCCTGCACTACTGTTGTTTGTGTAACATTGCTGTAGTTTAATGTTTGTTGTCACTTTTGATGCTGTATGCAAACACTAAGAGACACTGGAACTGGAGTCAAATTCCTTTTATGCGTAGAAGCATGCTTGGCCAGTAAAGTCTGATTCTGATTCTAATTCCATGAAATATTCACAGAGGCTGCAATGTAATTAGTAAAGGTTTATAAATTAAATATTTTTAAACCTGAAAATCATACATACAGTACATGTATTTTTACATATGCAAAATTTATTTTGAAATCTGACATTTTACCAGGGATACAGAAATATAATTCAGTACTTGAATCAGGAGGTAACAATAGATGAATGACATTTGATAAATACTACTTCTACTAATATTAATTACAATAAATGCAAGGAAGTAATACAAAGCTGAACAAACTTTTTGACAAAAAAATCCAAAGAAATAATGCATTTCATACAAATTACCCAAAAAAAATGTTCAGGTTATTGAGTTTTGCACACTGAAAATGGAAATTATATGAAATATATGGAGCCACGTGGACTACAGACATGTGACTGAACTGGTTAATGCCCCTCTTACAGACTTGTTTAGTCCCCTACACTGGCTGCTTTTAACAGATACTTATGTGTAATTAACTTCCTGTTCTGCTTTATTGAGAGCTGTCAGGTTAAACATTTGTTCAGCAATTAGTTTTTTTTCCAAAGAGCTCAGTGAAGAACAGAGAAATCATTTTCAAACCCCCCAAGGATGGCAGCATCTCCATACCAGGACAGTCTGAGAGAAGGAGGTGGCCACACTATAAAAGCAGTCAGAGAGGTCAGGAGGTCAGCGTTGGACAGGTAAGGAGGTCAGAGTTAAGGAGGTTAGGCGTCAGGGTTAGGGAGGTTAGGGGTCAGACTTGGGGAGATTAGAGGGTCAGGCCTATTGGTTTGATTTGGATTTGGATTGGTTTGATTGAATTTGGTTTGAAAGGTTTGGGGGTCGTTGTTAGATGGGGTAGGGAGTCTGGGTGAGTAAGGTTTTGGGTTGTGAGATTAGGGGGTCAAGTTTATGGAGGACTGAGAGCAGGAGGTGGCCACACTGTTAACAAGAGTTATAGTCAGAGAGGTTAGGAGGTCAGGGTTGTATAGGTTACAGAGTCAGGGTTAGAGAGGTTAGGGGGTTAGGGTTAGAGAGGATTTGGCTTGAAAGCTTTGGGGGTCAGCATTAGATGGGTTAGGGAGTCTGGGTTAGGGAGATTTTGGTTTGAGAGGTTTGGGAGTCAGCTTTCGGGAGGATAGGGGTTGAAAGGTTAAGGGGTCAGGGTTAGGAATCGTATGGGTTCAAAGGTCAAAGGGGCTAGGTAGAAGATTTGGAGGTTACATGGTTTGGGAATCGTAAGTGCTAGTGCATATGAGCAGTAATAGGAGTGTATGTGTCAATGTCCATGATGTGAAAACTCTTTTCCCAGTGTTTGTGTGAATCTCAGGCTGTTGGTGGAATATTCTCTCAGGGACCAAGCTCTAACTCCCTCTGCTAGGAACCCAGTTTTACTGTAAAAATAGATTTCATTTCCATTCCTGGGACCGGCTTCACTGTGACCTTATTTCCAGTGCGACTGTCTGGCTGTAACCTCCACCCCTTTCTCATTTAAAAACGTCCACATCAATCTGCACACATTACCATAATCATTTCTTTACCCTGGTTTTAGCATTTATTTACAGCAGTTTCCATTTTAACGTTCACCTTGTCTGTGGCTAGGACACGCAATCAGGGGCACGCCTGGATTTCGGCTGTGAGCTGTGTTTTATGCACTCTATATTCGCTCTCCTTGTGAATTCCATTTACCCCCAAGAAAAAAAATGACAAACTCTTATTTATTTATTTATTTCCCTCCAAGATGCAATTACATGGACATTTTTGAAAAGAAACGGCATATGGTAAACACTGCGCAGTCTGTGACAGGATTGCAAATGTCTGAAGGAAGTTATTTCATGCAGCGGAACATTTGTCAGGTGTCATTTCCACAGTTTGACGCTGCAATACTTTGCTTGCTCTGATTCATTTGTCATTGGTTGTTTTAATGCAGATGATGACACCTCCTTGAAAAGCTAACACCCAAAGGCCCTAAATGATACTTTCTGTTGCCGTGTCACACATGAAAATGCACTCTGTACCTGTCTTGGACCTACAGGCCATGTCCATTCATTTGCCATTGCTTTTGGACTGCATGTGGAATGCCTGCTCACAGTACCGTGAACCACCTGGTCCTGCCATGGTGACTTCCTGCTTCCTGTTTCCTGTCACAGGGACTTTGATGGAATGGATATGAATAAATAAATAAAGGAAGCAAACAGACATTATTCATCACTTTCTAATGTGCAATGGATGGCTAGATGGGGACAGGTGATGATCACGTGCCCACTGGTGTCCACTTGCCCACAGGTGTCTTTTACAGCAAATATGTAAAATACAATCACCATCTTGATCTGTGCAGATGAAAGTAATTATGCTTTATCAATTAATAGAGTTAATATTTATTATCTGCAGGAGTGAGAGGCAGATATACTGCTGGGCCTCCTGGTGCTTTCACAGAAACACACACACACACACACACACACAGTCTCTCTTTCTGTTTTGGACCACTTGTACTAAGGGGTCAGGGGTCAGAGGTCAGAATTGCTGTAGTTTTTGGAGCTGCTGAATGTAGTTTACTCCTACACAGAGCATGGAGAAGGAGGACAGAAATGACATAATCCCAGATTGCTCCGCCCACGGACTGACAGTACAGGAACGCGGGCGACAGTGAACACGATGCACTGTCAGCTCAGATCTCCCTTTCTCTCTCTGTCCCAGGGTGTACTGCATGTGCTTCTCTGAGTCTGATCTGATTTAGTCTGCTGCTGCACTGAGGAGTACACTCCTGTCTGAGCCCATGAGATCATCGCCGGCTCTCTGAATCAGCGTTGAGCGCTCTGTAACACTGTATGTGATGTGGTCTGTGACATGAAGGTGGTCCCATTGATTGGACACACCTGCCATAGGTGTGAGGAGGCAGGATGTGAGGGGAGTTTGTGTGGTGTGAGGTGTGTTTGGAGGCAGGGTGTGAGGGGAGTTTGTGTGGTGTGAGGTGTGTTTGAAGGCAGGATGTGAGGGGAGTTTGTGGGGTATGAGGTGTGTTTGGAGGCAGGATGTGAGGGGAGTTTGTGGGGTATGAAGTGTGTTTGGAGGCGGGATGTGAGGTATCTACTGCAGAGCGGAGTGTGCAGACAGTCCTTAGATTAATAGCAGCTCCTTCTTCATGCTGACAGAGCATGTACTTCCCTCTCGACCACATAACCTCTTCAGGAAAATCCTTGAGTAAAAAACGTCCATCTGCTCACTGCTTTCACCTTACAAACAGAGACACCTCAGTACCCTCACACAGGTGTGTGTCAGCCCTACAGCCTGAGCTGCTGGTTTCTCCCTGTCTGTCTGCGTGGGTGTGTCTTTTGTTTGTTTTTTCCGTGCATGTGCTTTTGTTTTGTTCTCAGCCTTCGCCCCACCTCCTGTCCTGCCTACCTGCCCTGCTGCCATGCCCACCACCTGAAGCCCATCCTGCGCACCTGTTCCCTGTTGTCTCATCACCAGCCCATGTTATTATACCCCGCTGTTTCCTTTGTTCTTTGCCTGATCGTCTCAGTTTGTTCTCTGTGTCGTTTCTTGCCAGTTGTTTAGTTCAGATTTGCTCGGTTTTTGACTCTGCCTGTTTCTGGTCCTCCCTTTTTGCCTACCGTTTTGGTTTCTGAGTTTTCCCCTCTGGCCTTCTGGTTTCTGATTTTGGACTGGTTTTTCAACTACGATTTTTGCCTGTGCTTTTGGACCTGACATTAAAGTCTTTCCTTTTACCACCTGTTTTGTCTGCGCCTGGGTCCTTCCCCCCGTCAACCCTGACAGTGTGTGTGTGTGTGTGTGTGTGTGTGTGTGTGAGAGAGAGAGAGAGAGAGAGAGAGAGAGAGAGATTGTGCTTGTTCACGTGAGTGTCTGTCTGTCTATCTGCTGCAGAACCCCTCAGGGTGCTGACAGACTCCCCTGCCTGTGTGCTGTGTTCATCAGTGTGTCCGCTCTGACCTCATCGCTCCGCGGCAGTTGTGACTCAGCTTCGCGCCATAATGTCAGTACCAGCATATGGATCCGCGATGCTAATAAAAGTCAATGGTCTGTTTTGGTTCTTCTGTCCCTCTCTGTTCCTGTGCTATTATTTATCTCAGACCAAGGCCTGCAGCAACACAAAGTCAGTCTGTCCAAGCCCCCCCCCACCAACCCTGACAGCGGTCCACACCCCCCAGGGGAGTGTTCTGTACCAATTCTCCCATCATTGCCCTCTGTCCATTGTTATTGCAGCCCTGCTTCTCCAGTGAACTTTAAACAGTGCCCAATTTCCTGGTTTACTTTGGCCACGGGGCAGGAGGCCGGTTCAGACCAGCGATAACTCCGCCATCCCTGCAGCGCCGTGAACTTTTCCATCCAGCCAAACAATAAACAGAGGACATCAGCCACGCTTGATTTAACCGACAATCCTATTAGCGGCATTTAATTATTCATCCAGGTCCGCGCAGACAGCATGCCCACAGGGACGGGCTCCAAATTAACGAGCACTTTGGAAAATGATATCCTGATACTTTTAAATACATTTACATCTTCCGAGGTGCTCCGGCGAAACGTGTACAGCTGATGCTTTAGCAGTGCGTGGTTAAATTGCTTGGTGTAGGGACTATACGCTCCGCAACTATAACAATAAAAACAAATACTGTATATGCAGCCTGAGGTCAAACGAATGAGGGTGATCTCAACAGAGTGATAATTGCAAATGTCCTTGAATGATAATACTGGCTTTCAGCGGTATCAATCTCAGGACATTTTTCTAGATGCGGCTCAAATGATAAAACACTGCTAACGTATGACAGCTGAATAAATAACTGATGCAATCCTATTATTCTGATCAGTCAGTGAAATAGAAGGCACGTGATTTAAAAATGGAACATGAAGTCTTATCGTAATGGTGAAAAAAAACCCTGTGATTTGCAAGAAATCCAGCCTATTCTTAACACAGATAAGAGGGAATATGGCATTGAATAATAAGGCATTCCCTGGGGTTGAGCAATACCTTGCAGTATCTGGTTAGTAGGTTTCTTGTGTAACATGTATCTGGTTAGCAGGTTTCTTGTGTAACATGGCTACTTCTGATCTCAGGCCAGACTGCATGGACAGGGAGTTAATGGCAGGTGTCCATGTACATTGGTGCCTGCTTTTACAGTTATCTTTATTGTTCCCAAGTGTTATTGGAATGGGTTTCAGGCACTGATGATTGTAAACATACTATAAATGCCTACATCCAAAACGGCACTGAATTTTAATTTTAGCAAATTATCAAGAGAATAACAATGGCAGATTGCAAATCCCATGTGACTCAGCATCTCTAGGAGATAATCTGATTTGTGAAGGTGAATTCCTCCTCCTAAAATTCCTTTCCAGATATCAGAAAATTCAAAGAAACAAACTCAAAGAATGACCATTGCTATTGTGGGTCCTGCAGCCAAAGCTAATTTGTAACAAAGAGACCATGAAAGGTAATGAGATCAGGCTTATGCCTCCAATTAACTTTGGATGAAGAAAGCCTAATCAGTCACTACATTGTTTGCTGTGTGTGACACTCTCAGCACCTGTGCAGTATTGATATGCATTTCATATTGATTTAGGACAACAGTGTGGTGTGAGTGTATGTGACCTGCCCACTGCTACTTAAAATGACCAAATACATGTGTACATGTCTTTGCCCTGTTTTGGTGACATAATTATGGATTGGATGTTAAAGATATTTGTACCTATGATTATCTTATCTTGTGTTCTCTTTACATACTCACAATGAAGTAAAAAAAATTCACGCAAGTCATGAATACTGGCAGCATCTACTCTCACACCCACAACCCCCATCCTTGATGACAACACCGATAATAATAACAACAACAAAAAAAATTCCAGTTCCCATCAGTGAATAATTGTTTCAGTATTTCAGTTGTTTCTGGACTTTTTCTTGGCAGGTTTCATCTTTCAGAGAACATCACTCTAAAGCTTTTCCCACATTCTCTCTGAATAGCACCAAATTAGGGAGTGTTGTGTTTGCTCACGCTGCTTCAAGTTGAATTGAATTCAAACCTTCCATGGAGCTCACAATTACACACAGCTGATTTGAATTGAAGGACAGTACAAACAGCGAGATTAATACATGCAGATGTTAAGTGAGTTGCAAGCTAATTTGCACAATTGGTCTGCTTGAATGTTTGAGCGGAAGGAGCTAAATGAGTCTGTGCAATTTGTTTTACATTGTATTCAAATTTCCTTTAAAAAAAGCATGAAAACTTGCTTTGGTCTGCTGTCATTTTCAGCTGTGCATTCTCTCTGTTCTGTAATTTTAAAGAATGTATTCTGTTACAGCCTCACTTCACAGGAGCTTGAGGCCATTCAAGCAAAGCAAACGCGAATTGATTTCTCAGAAGAGAGAAATTAGACTGAAGTGCTCTTGAGAGGCTGAGTGGACCTGGTAGCTCGTGCCACCAGAAGGAGGTCAGTATTAGCACCCTACTCCTCCAATGCCCCGCCTCTCCACTGCCCCGCCCCTTCAACATCCTGCTCCTCCAATGCCCATCCTTTGCATAGCCCCACCCCTCAAATGCCCCGCCTCTCCACTGCTCCACCCCTTCAACATCCTGCTCCTCCAATGCCCATCCTTTGCATAGCCCCACCCCTTCACTGCCCCGCCCTCTCACCTGTCCGTCACCCTGGCCCTCGACTCTCCACTCCGGCTCCACACGCTCCACATTCGCCACTCCACACGCACCATCATGTCCACACATTCCACGTGCTCCACACACTCCATTCCGCTCCACGCTCTCCACTTCACATGCTCCGTGCACTCTACTCTTCACATACCACACTGTCCACACGCTCCTCACACCCCAATCCGCTCCACACTATCCACCCACACTCTACACTCAAACACCCCTCACACTCCACTCTACACACTCCACTCTGCTCCTTACTGCTCACGCTCCATTACGTTACATTACATTCATTTAGCAGGCACTCTTATCCAGAGCCACTTCCAGCACAATAGAACATAAATGCATCCATTCAGGTTGAATGACCAGCAGTGTCAGGCCAGGCTAACAACACTCCTGGACCAGTGTGTGTGAGTATAACACTATTTAAGCCCTACCACAAGTTAACCTGTGCAACCTGACTAGACAAGGGAAGCCAAGTATGCTACCATATATCAGTCACTCCACTCCACTCCACTCCTCCCCACTCCACTTCTCACAGCTCCACTCCACTTGCACTTCACTCCACTCCATACCCTCCTCCTGCCCTGCTGTTTGAACTCCACGCATGTCCCTGTGTCCCTCAGTGGGGTTCTGCACAGAGGGTGGGCAGGAGACTTTAGAGGCTAATTTGTTTCCCTTCCCCAGCCCACAATCCCTCTCTTTAATGTGTCCCACAAGTGACATGAAGACAGGAACACAATACTAAATGGGAAAGAAATAAATGACCAGAGCATTTAGAGCGCTGCGGAGTGCTGTTTGTGCCATTAGCATTGTTTCAGAGCAGGCGAGTCCTGCATGCTAAGATTCCCGCTGTTTCACATGCAAATTATGGGCAAACTAAAAGGAGTGATGGACGGCTTTCGGTATCTTCAACTGACAACTGAGAGACACTCATTGTATCTGCCTCTCAATAAAGCATTAACTAAGTATAGCAGGAGCTGTGAAATGTATGAGGAAAAAAGAAACCGAAAAAAAACGAGGACATTAATTCAAAACGCAGTGTTTATTTCTTTTTTTCCCTCCTCAAATTGAAACTTGAGAGCCGAAGAAATGATCACAGGAGCGGTTTTTCATGTGTGTTTGGAGCGAGGCACTTCCTCACCCATTAAAGCCTTATTGCCACTTGATGAAATTGGAATTCATAATGGATTCAATTATCTCTCCAGCTGAGGCGAACATTCAGAGAGTTTATTCTCTTGGCTGCCGGAAATTCGACTTTCGGCTCTTCTTATTTCCTCGCTAATTCTCGGGTCTCCGTACATGTGTTCTTTGCGAACGCCTAACTGCTTTATTTCAAGTTCCACACGATGTGAAATAATAAAAACATGTATTATCAAGTTTCATGAGCAATACGGCAAAATTCACTTTTGAAGGGATTCAAAAATGGCAGAGATACTGTATTTGTGGTCCACAAAGGAAACAGAAGATTTGGACATTTTTGCATTTTGTACATTTCCTTTTTCACAAAATGAAAACATTTTATGCTATTATGTATATTTTAGCCCATTAGTTTTCTTCCCACTTCTGACACTGTGTAGCGAACGGCGAGAGCAGTCACCCCACCTGGCCTTGAACCCGGGTATGCAGGGTACCAAACATGCAGCTTTGACTGCAACGTCAAAGAGCCAGGCTTATTGGTATGGCAGTCAGAGCACATACTCAACCGTAGTGAGGGCACTCCGTCACACTGCCCTCCCCTTTGGGAAGCGCGCCCATGCGCTTCACGCACAGAGGCGTCCCTCGCGCATTCCCCCACCATGCTTCTCCCACCCAGGGTGCCCCATTCACTAGTGCTTCACCCATCTCTGGGGTCCCTCACACCGTGCTTCACCCATCTCTGGGGTCCCTCACACCGGGGCCAACCTAACCTGGGGGTCCCTCATACGGCTCACACACCGGGCACACCTCCAATGGCCTCATGGGCCATCCCACTCTCACACCATATGTAGCAAAAAGGCGAGAGCAGTCACCCCACCCAGCCTCGAACCCAGGTCTACAGGGTATCAAACATGCAACTTTGACCACGACGCTAAAGAGCCAGACTCTTGCCCTTCACTACACACTGACAGAGATTTCCTTAGGACAAAACTTCTGTTGAGTACTGTTTCAAGACTGACCTTTGTTCTGTTGGCCAGCAACACCTGAGCCCTCTCTCAGCACTGTTGTCCAATCAGTGCCTGTTTTCTCTCTGTTTCTTGAGGATATTGTCTCAGTACTGCTCACAAATATTTCAGGGCATTTTGAGTGTTTTGTCAAGCACAGATGATGTTTTTCTGCACTTGTGGGCTATGCCTTGGCTACCGCAGCTCGCAAAATTGAGTGATGCCAGCTGTAGGTGTTGTATTTTATAGTCCTTTTACACAGTGTAAATATAATGCAAAGACATAAATGTGGACCTATAAAACCAAGGCTAACCTTTTATGGTCTGTGCATGTTTTGACTGGTGTGTGTGTTTGTGTGTGTGTGTGTGTGTGTGTGTGTGTGTCTGTGTCTGTGTTCCATGCTCAACTCTATTTAATTCTAATGTTCTGTTTTATAGAACATGACACATGTTGGTATTACTGTGAGATAATTTCAAAACATTGTATATTTTGTAATTATCATTTTTTGTGCATTCATGTTCTCCTAAAATGATTTCATAAGCTTGTATTCAAACTTCATCACAATGTTTGAAATTATTGTTATCTCCTTATTATCCAGATCTCTCCCCCCCTTTTCTTCAATCCCAACTCTTACCCCCTCTCCTTCTTTTCCAGATCTTGCTCTTTCTCCATTTCTCTCCCTTTCCTTCTCCCTCCCTCCTTCACCTGCCCCTCCTCTTTCTCTCTATCTGTCTCATTCACTCTCTCTGTGGACTCTGTAGACTTCAACAGATAGAAATACAAGTAAACTCACAAGTTCTCTCTCTCTCTCTCTCTCTCTCTCTCTCTCTCTCTCTCTCTCTCACTCAATGAGAGTGCACACCCACCCACCCACACACACACACACACACTCACTCTCTCAGACACGTGCACGCACACACAAATGTTCATAATCACCATCCTCTTCTTCCTCCTTTGTCTTTTCACCATCAATCACCCCCCTCATTATAGCTTGTTGTGGCTCCCAAAGCAGCTCTAATGTTTCCTACACCCAGTCATTAGAAGTCATGCATCACATTAAAGCCTTAATAGCTTTATTTCCATATATATGTGTTTGAATAACATCCTCATTGATTTATAATCACTCTCTGCTGTTTTATAGTTACAGCCTTTTCTTGACACCAGTAAATTAATTTTGACCTTAGAAAAGTGTAACTCCTCTGCACTTGTTGAATTGTCGTTTACTGTCAAACTGGATTTTTAAACAGTAATCTCATTCTGCATAACAAATGTCACGCCTCATTTTATCTGACAGAAAGTAGCACCTACAGCAGAGAGAGGCAGAGTGATGGCCTGGGGGAGTCTGCATTGAGTGCATTACCAGAATCTCTGCTACACACAGCGGCACAAAGTGTACTACACACAGAAGCAGAGTGCATACTAAACACAGGTGCAGGAGTGTGTGCTACACACAGGGACACGAGTGTGTGCTACGCACAGTGGCAGGAGTGTGTACTGTACACACAGGAAGAGTGTGTACTACACACAGTGTCAGTACTGCGGCATCTTAGCCGGTTTGTTTTTGTTTCCCTGTCCACGTGCTCTTGTTTACTGTTTCCTTGTGCTCCAGCCCTGCCCCGCTCTCCGCCCGGTCCCCGCCCACCTGATTACCTGATCACCTCCACCTGCCTGCTGGCTCACCTGCATCCCATCTCCTCATCAGCCCCGCCATATATCTACCCTGTTTGTCTCTGTCGTGTTGCCAGTTCGTCTCAGTTAACCTGTTACGCTACCAGCCGGTTTGCCTGTTCTGCCTGCCTGTTTTGCCGATCTTGCCTGTTTCTCTTGACCGCGTTTTTTGGATCTGTTTTCTGGTATTGTTTGCTGTCTTTTTCCGGGTTATTGACTTCGCCTGTTTTGACAATTTTGGATTTCGATTCGTACTAAAAAAATCCATTGTGCATCCTCCCTGTCTGCGCCTGAGTCCCTGCCTGAGCCCTGACACACACAGGCAGGAATGTATGCTATACACAGGGGCAGAAGAGTGTACTACACACACAGGCAGGGATGTATGCTATACACAGGGGCAGAGAGTGTACTGCACACAGGGCACGGTAGCCACAGTGGAGGAGAGACTGTGCAGAGTACCTGCAGTGCAGTGCACCCCAGCCTGGTCTGAGCTCAGGGCTGAGTTTCATTAGAGGGGAAATGGCCACATCTCTCCCCTCTGCCCTTTGCAGCTGCACCCCTGCATTAATAATAATGCTTTATTTCTATCACACTCAAACATGAGCAAGTGTCAGCAGGTGATTGATGGCCATCATATATCAATGTCTGCAATCTGCTGCAGGATTACAGCTGAGGCTGGCGCTTTCCAATAGGGAGCACACACACACACACACACACACACACACACACACACACACACACACACACACACACACACACACACACACACACTCATGTATACTCACATGCATACACTCACATTCACATACACATGCACACACACACCCTCTTAGACACACATACATTCTCTCTCTTTCACTCTCACACAGACATACACTTTCAGATTTAAATTCAAATGATTTACTCACACAGCCATTTCAATTGTAACAGTATTTTAAAAGCAATCATTCTACAATCAGGCTTACAACATATATAAACAGATCAAAATAGCCAAAGAACAGTATTTAGAAAATACAACAATAATACTGCTAACAGTGACCTTGACAGTGTGTAGCCTGGTCAGCTGCTGTCCCTATGGCTATGGTACACTGACACAAATTGTTCAGCAAGTGTTGTTATCTGCCCGTCTCCTAAAAGGATGGTCAACTTATCAATACCATCTAGTTCTTTAAAATTTGGGATGACTTTCGTAACTGTTTTAAAATACTGTGTCCTTCTATTACATTTTTTGTATTTCAGGGGAAAATACAGCTCTATCTCAACCTCACCTGCTCTACAGTAGTTCCACAGTTCCACATAGTCTTTCCTCTTTTGATAGCCATGTTTTTTTTTTTCTGTCTACCTTCAATAGCTAGACTGTGGTTACTGAGCCTGTACTTGGCAAGGATCTGCTTTGTGTCTTGGACAATGACAAGATATTATCTTGTCCAATATTATCTATTCTGATTCTGATTGTAGAGCAGTGTTGGTCTGAGACTGGTGAATGCTACATACACACTCTTTGTATCCCTCCCTCTCAAACACACACAAACACTCTTTTTCTCTTGCACACATATACACACTCAGGATGGAGAAGAGGAAGCCAAGGCATTACAGTAATTGTTGCAAGGGAGAATCGACTTTCTTAAAAAAAAAGCAGAGAAAAAATTAAAACAATTAAATGTAAAAAATTTATACATATAATGCTCCAATGGAACATTCTCTAAATATTGCTGAGATGAGCTGAGCTACATTCAGGTGTCCATTTTCCCTGCAGTTTCAATAATGTTTCAAAAATGTTTTGAGAATGCCACCCTGCATTTGCCGTGAACGAGTTCAAAGAGGGACGCCGTGTTGATCAGAGAGCTCTGTAACGTTTCAAAGCTCATCTCTCTTTTCTTCTCCTGTTCCCTCTCTTTCCGTGTCTGCAGCTTTCTTTCACGCGAAGAAAATTGCGCATTTTCCCTCCCTGTATGTCGATAAGATAGCGGCAGCTGGAAAAGCCCTCTAGCACTGTGAAATAAAGGTCATCTCGCTCCTGCTTCAGAGGCCTGGCAGTACGGCTGAAGGTCGTGCAGATTGGGGAATCAAGCCTTCGGAACGGACGACGTCTGAATCCCCCCGCTTTAATTAGGTAAATTCAATTAACAGCCTGATAGTGCTTCTGAATTTAGGCTTCAAGTAAAACTTTAACAGAAATCCATTTTTAAAGGAAAAGGTTATGTAAGATGAAGCAGTATTTAAAGAGTAATAAAATAATACATATATTATTCAGAAAACCCCTAGCAATGCTGACTTGAAAAAGACCTCTGTGCCTCATGACTGAAATACCTGTATTACTCATCATCCTTAATTTTTGTATGTGTCAGAAATAAAGTGTCTATGAAAGGAAATTGAAATCTCTGTGGTTCTGTGATTCTCTATAATTCATGGCTTACTGTCCATTTTATTGCCTACAGACAAAACTGGAGGAATCCAAATATACTTATTCAGCCATACTAAAACACCTGTTCAGACCAGGAAAAACACATGTTCAGTCCTGTAAAACACACGTTTGGTTCTGTAAATGCACATGTTTAATCTTGTAAAAACATGTGTTCAGGAGAGTCAGTGCAGTTACTAGTTTAATAGTAAATACTTGTATTTAGTCTTCCCTCATGCCTAAATTTTATGTGATCAAAGATAATGGATTACCGGTCATCTGCACGTCGACAGCACCCCTTCAATTCTTTTTCACTAACCCACAGATCTGTTCTGAGATCAGTGTTTTTAAGGACAGGGGGACATTAGACACACTTTTCTGGACTCTGTGGGGTCATGTCCCCCCCGTGAGGTGACACATCCTGGGCCCTGTCACTCAGCGCTTGGGAGTTAGCCCTGACAATCCACCAAATTAAATGATTTTAAACTGCTGATAGGTATGGAGGTATTTTTCTGGATTCCAGTAATTACACACGTTTCATCCACAAGGCTAAAAGTGCCTCCACTTCTATTCTTATGGAGTCCTTGCAGATTACGGGCAGCTGCTACAATACAGGGCCTGCGGGACAGGACACTCTGGAGCTGCCAGCATGACACTTTGCCTGGATTTAATATGTAAATCATACCCTGAATTTTCCCTCGTAATGTTTTAGTGAACCCAAGCTCCAATTAGGTATGTGCCATAAAGGCTAACATTGAAGTATGGGGGATGTCTGTTATAGTGATGTTTTTTTGTTCAAAAATCGGTGCTTGAATCCCATTGAAGTGTGTATTAACACTCAACAGTGCATCAAGTTCTGGGCACCTTACTATAAGGACACAGATCCTCTGGAAAAGTGCAGAGAAGGATAGAAGGACTGGTTCCAGGTATCAAATTTATAAGTTATGAAGAGAGACTTTACACATTTTCTTCTTTTGTCTCAGAGTTGGGAATTTGACTGAGAGTTTCATTTTTTAGAGATTATATTGAGCTACAGCGCCTTCTCCATAGAAGATGAAACCAGTGGTGTAGCAAAGTTAATGTATGCTGTTCGGTCCCTTTATGATCTATCAGCACCTGCAACTCCTCGGTGCCCTGGGCTGTCTAACGCGCAGTCGCCAGACAACACCAGCCTTCCTTCCATCTGTCACAGCTCTGAGAGGACATCAGACCGCTCCCCCTGTGAGGTTTGGAGTATTGGAGAACAATGTACAGCCCATAGATGAATCTCTGTTTTGGGAATATGTGCTGTTGCTGGATAAAACAGAGCTGCAGAAACCTTTGTATCTGAATGTGTAAACCATGTTGCTAAAACATTTACAGTGATACAGAGCAGCAATGCAATGTATTCCTACACCTATACACTTTAGCACCAAAAATTTGAACCTCATGCAGAATCCATGTGAACATTCTATAACAGGGATTCTATGCAACACTTGTTTATCTCTTCTTACATAATCAGAAATGTGAAAATCCTGCTGAGACGTGAACACTGAATGTTTTTTTCCTTAAATTTTTTATGTGTTTCGTGTCCCCCCTGTACACACATACAGCCCACTCCTCTGCTTGTCGTCACAGCTGTCTTTAACTGGAGCTGTGGAATTAGTCTGGCAATAAATCCATAAATGTGATGGGGATTATGCACAAGAAAGCAGATTTACAGAGATAATGGAGGGAAATGAATCTCGTCAGAGATGGCTTTACATTCTCTAATTTTGTCCTGTGTGTGTACATAGTTTACACGACTGTCTTTGTTATGGGTTAACCAATGTATTTGTAGGTGGTATTTACCTGATGTGTGTGTATGTATTTGTGTGTGGGAGTGTGTGTACATTTAGGTATGATGTTTACCTGTTGTGGGGTGGCAAGGTTAAATAATGACTGACACCTTAAATCAGTGAGTTTTGACAAAAGGTGTATCTGAAATAAAAACCACAACAACTTGTAATAAAGACATGTATTAGATACATCATAGACAGACGTATGTAGTATTAAAAAAATTATGTGAAACCCTACCAATTCAAGGGATACCTCAGAAACTTTACATTAAGAGATGTTGATGAACTGCAATTGTGCATTTGATCACAGTGTGTGTGTGTGTGTGTGTGTGTTTGATGCTAAAGCCTGTGAGGAGTTTAGAAAGCTCCCTTAATTTTTGGTTGATTACAGCTGCCGGTGTCGGTAGGCACGTCCCTGGAGTTACGCCTCTCTCTCTGGGATGGGTGGTGTGGAATCTAAATGCATCATTAGTGCTGGTCTGATTCAGTCTGGCTCCAGCACCCAATCTCCTTTATGAGCTCCTTTCATTAAGAGTGCTGTCACTGGCAACGAAACAAAAGACACATATACTCACACAGTCACATACACACACACACACACACACACACACACAGTTGCACTCACACACATAAACACACACACACACACACACTCTCACGCTCACACACAAACACACACACATAATTACACTCACAGACATGCACACACAGACGCTTAGGCATGCTCATGCACACACACGCACTCATACATACACAGCCACACCTACGACCATATCCACACTCACACACACACACACACACACACACACACACACACACACACACACACACACACACACACACACACAATCACTACAAGCTATGTCCATAAGTAGATGCATTCCTGCTTAAACACACCTGCAGGGGGAGTTGTGTGTGTGTACCTCATGTTTTCAAGACAACCTTTATTTCTCAGCCCTCTCTGATTTCTGCTGTGGTTTTGATGTATGAAGTGAGTAATTCTCTGGACAGGAAATTATTTCCAGGTTACATTCTCTCATGACAGAGATAGAGTGCTTAGGGGAACACAACCCACTTTGCACAACCCATGACCCATGCTTGTAGTCATGTGATCTCAAAGAACTGTCTAGAACCAAAGGTCAGTACCAAACGAGCTGCCATATCTTACTCTTTTTTTCAGTTCAGTTTCACTGTGGAGCAAATTTCTGGAAATGAGTTTAAACCTTACAGGGACACTTGTAATGGTAGCTACACCTTTACAATTGTTCAATCGCATTGGTGGGTGTGCTCATTTACACATTTACCTGTATCTGATGATACCTTTGCCTACCTTACTTTACCTGTGCTGACTACAGGAGCTGCTGTTGCACACACAAACATATAAAAACACATTCACATGCATGATCCACATGACAGTGATGTCACCATGTTAACTGGTGTGAAAGTGATGTCAACTTCATAATTGCTGCGAGCCAGATGGCATTGTTATCAATGCTGTGTGCAATTTCAGACCTCTGAGCAAAACCTCACAGTTTCTCCTTAGTGTTCAGATCATAGTTAATTGGATGCAGTTATATTCAGGAAAATTAAACCTTTTAATGGGAACGAAAAACATCTTTGGAAGAAGACGGCAAAGTACCCAACGAACAACCAGATTTCGATATTCATCCCTTTACTTTCACCTGTTTATTTAGATTTATTACATCCGTGTGTGTGTATGCGTGCGTGTGTACACGCATGTGCATGTGCATGCATGCGTACGTGTGTTTGTGTGTCTGTGTGTATGTGTGAGTGTACTTGCGTATGTTTGTATGACAGAGACAATGTCTGTTTGTGTGTGCTTGTGTGTGTGAGTGTATGTGTGTATGAATGTATGTGACAGACAGAGAGTGTTTGTTTGTGTGTGTGTGTGTGTGTGTGTGTGTGTGTGCGTGCATGAGATTCCAGTGATGTAGGGTCTCCAGATGACAGAGGTAGTCTCTCAGTAATAACGTAATGTAATGCCAATGTTGATACAATGTTGTAGTGTTTGTCTGTAAAGTAATGATGTGGCATGCATGATGTGCATCATATCTCACTGTACTCAGGATCATATTATGTCCTTAAATGCAGGATTAAAGTATGTCTAGACCAGTGCAGTCAGTGTATGTGCAGCTTGCTCTGTGGGTGTGTGTATTTGTGCATGCGTGGGGTATATCTGGCTGTGTCTGTATGACAGACAGTGTGTTTTTCTGTGTGTGGTTTTTGCTGAGATTTGTTCATGCAATGCTGAGCAATGTGCAGAGAATCAGTCACTGCTATTCTGTCATAAGGGTTATTGATCATTTGATATTTGTGACATCAGCTCCTTCAGGGTGCCAGGAGAAGAAAGTGAATGATTCTGTCATTGCGTTTGTGTTTGGCACCATAAATCACATATTTCCACAACCACTTGTTATTGTAAAAAAATTAACATGGACACTGTCCAGTATTCTGTATGCCAAATTATGCTTTATTAAATTGTACTCCATCTTGGCTCAAAAGGCTGGCACCATAGAGGCTCGTTTCCAAAAGCTTCTTGTGAGATCCCTTTAACACAGATGATCCCTGCTGCAACTCATTCAGCATGAGGGCTTATTCTATTCCCTAGCAGGGAGTGACTGAAAGTGAAGGAGGCTCCACCCAGAATGCATGCAACATTCACTACTCATTTAAGGCACATGCAATGAATGCAGAGAGGGCCTCCCCCACTCTTCCAGCATGGGGGCGGTCCGTGACACAAATAAAGCCACACCCATTCTCTCATTGGCAGTAAAGACCCCTGTACATCTGTCATAGTATCTTCCAAGCCATTAATCACACTGCACGCCTCATCCTTCTCCCTGTGCAGCATGTGGGGTTGGCATGCTGTTATTTACTGTTGGGAATTGGAATGCATTTGCATTTTTTTCTTAACTGCTTCACCACCATGCGACTATGAATGTCAGCAGAAAAAAGTCAGAGTCAGAGCCAGGTGCCCTAAAATTATATATATAAGACAAAAATAAAAATGCAAGGTAAATGTTTTATCATCCAGAGGTTTTCAACACATGGTGAATATTTCAGTTATTTGCATGCATAGTTCATACATTTGGAGTAACACATCTTTCAGGCGTGTTTCAAATGTTTCATGTGTTAATGTTTTGAAACAGTATGCTAATGTTACAGACATTTACTAAATGTTGCAAGAAGCTTCATACATGAGGTTAATGGATATTTACACCATAAAATATCCCCATGTGCTTTAAATAACCTAAATTACAGTTTTCTGCACAGAAATACTGTTGTTTTCTGATATTTTGTTTTAGTTTTATTTTCCCAAGCAGTCCCAATCAAAATTAAATGCATTCCAACCCTCTTTTTAGAATAGAGCCACCAACTTATTTTTTAATATTGTTTGCATTTTTTTTTATTTTTATTGTGTATGTTTTAGCTTTCACCCTCAGATATTAGGTCACAAGCTTCTTTACTTCCTTTCTTGCTAATTTTAACATGCTTTATAAATGTTTCTTTTTCTTTGTGATGGTACTCTTCTTTCTACCTATACCATATGTTGTGAACGATTTTTTCTTTTTATTTGATTTGATGTGATGTCTTCATTCATTCATTTAAAAATATTTAACTAAAACTTCTTGTACTTCAATGAAAAACTTTGAGAATAATCCAACCAAACAGTTTCCTCAGATGATCTGTATTAAACATCATGCACCATAACCCGGAACACAAGTGTGATGCATTCCAAATAATCCGCCCCGTGGCGAGGGGAGGGGTGAAGTATCACCGAAAGAGAAAGGTCTGGAATGCATACATAAGTCAAAAATACGGAAAAGGTCAAATGCATGCTCATTGGAAATGTGATCACATGAAAGTAATTCATCATATCAGAAGCATTTGATGTCTTATATCCTTCCCCCTGAATCTCTATCTCAGAGTTTGGCTGACCTGGGATGACTCTTTTGCTCGGAGACGACCAGGTACCTCAGCTAACATTGTGATTCCCACTCTCCTGGCTGACTGAGGAACGGGTAGCATTGGGCATCCAGCGTCAGGCACAAACACCTATCCACACAGGACGGGGAGGGACTTAAATTTTAGCGGCGACTGCAAATTTATGCAAAACATCCAAGATAGGTGTGCAGCAAGTGCTGTTCTTATTCATTGTTTGCAGGCAGTAACTGGCCAGCGTGTTTGATCTCATTCGATCTGAGAGAGATTTAAGACCGAACCACAGGCAAGTAAGACTGAACTTCAGGTAAATAACCCTGAACCCCATATGAATAGGCTGAACCACTGGTAAATATGAATTCCAAATAAATAAAACTGAACTTCTGGTGAATAACATGGCGTCTCAGGTACATAAAACTAAACCTCAGGGAGAAAAGATATCTATCTGGGAAAATGAGGTCAGAGCTCTGGTAAAACAAATATGTGAACTTTGCATAAATTAGTTGAAGGTATTTACTTCAGAGGCATGTTTTCACTGTGAGGAGGACATCCAAGTAGATGCATTGAAGTTTCGGTACATTAATAAAGATGGACTATAGCTACAGGACTTTGGAACCGCCCGTCCTTTGAGTTGTAGCAGTGTCTGTGATGAACAACACCTCAGCGTCTCTGAATGTGGTCTCTGCTGTGGGTGGAGCAGCAATTGACTCCTTTAACATTGTTCCATTTCACACTGAGATCAGCCTCCGTGATCCTAAACCATGGTCAATAACCACGGAGAAATGCCAACTCAGGTACAATGCCCTCCACAACACAGACAATACCCTGGTGTTATTGTATCAATTTTTCTGTTATTGTTCAGAGCAACAGTATCTCTGTTTCTGCTCCAGTTTTGTCACAGTTACAGTTATCACAATATCTCTTTCGCAATCAAAATATCCAAGCTCTGTCTTTTTCTCAGCAGAATGGATTCTGTTCCCCGGAACAATAGAGGTAAATGGCAATGCAGCTCGTAAGGGTCTTTTAGTAAAATTGCATTGCAAGTCTCAGTCAAAACAGTCTATAGGGAGACTTGGGGATGGGGGAGTTAACTCAGCTCTAGCACTTTCAACTTTAACAACATAATGGGTAAAAGAACAGTATGATTACAAACCTTTTAAAAGCAAAATCCCCACCCTGTTCTCTTAGTGGCTTTCTCAGCCAGTGAAATTGTAGTCATTAATTTTGATGAGTATTGTAAGCATGTCAAATGCATTGATTTCTGTGGTTTTCACCTCCCTTGTTTAGAGGAGAGAAGATGATGTATGCTGTCTTTCTCTGTAGAATCTGTCATAATAAACTAAAATATAAAAACTAGTTTTACCGTTCTACTTGTAGTGTTTGAAAATATGATTGAGAGGAATGCAACAGCGTCCCTTAAATGTGTCTTTTCATAGCACATTTGAACCAGGAAGCTGTGCTTTTACATTTGTTCATATACTTACTTTTTTGGTGCAACATATGGAAGTGTCTCCAAACCAAAGTTAATTAAATACTACAAGCTTCAAAAGTGCACGGTTCAGAAGAGCATGGAACCCATGACTCTCAGAAACAGAGTCCAGCACTCCGACCAACCCTCTACACTGCTGCCCACGACCTTCAGGTCCAGAGTTCAGCACTTTATTGGTAGGCCCCCTCTTCTACTCTGAAATATGGTTTAAAATCCAAACATTTCGCATAACCTAAAGAATGACTAATAGCAACAGTGGAAAATCTCACCTGTACTACCACAACCTGAACAGATTTTGGAGGAATGCAATGCTACTGCGAGTCTCAGCAGTCCATATATAGCGCCTTTTGCTAAATGTCATTCTGTATATTATCATCATGATATCGACACATCAACATATATTTACTGATTTCTTTCTTTCTTTCTTTGCGGTTGCACACTGATTTCATAGTGATAAATGGGGTGCGCATGTACACCCGTTTGGCTCAGTGCTGGGTGAATAGTGCTGCATTGAGGCAGCTGCTCGCGCTTCTCTTTCAATCGCTGCTGTGGTCGCCAGTGAGCGCGCGAACAGTGAGCGAGAGAGAGAGAGAGAGAGAGAGAGAGAGAGAGAGAGAGAGACAGAACCGATCAGAGACGGAGAGGAGCGCGAGGGTCGGTCTCCTCTCACTGACAGCGGTTTCAACTCATTGCAAACAAGGGGAGCAGTCCTTCTGCCGAACCTGCTAAAATGTTACTCATCCTCGCCTGTTTCCTCGGATTGCTCGTGCGCGGCAGTCAAGGTAAGAATAAAGGTTAATTTGTCCGACCGCGAGGACTAAGTTGCAGTTGCAGGGGTTCCTCTGACTCGCGCTGCTCCCGTCACAGTCTTGGTTGCAAGTGCGCTGGGTTGTTAGGGGAGATGTGGCCAGGCAGAGGGCGGTTTACTTGAGCCACAGTGTTTTGTAGTTAGAGCACGTCCTTTTGAGGAGAATCCATTGTTTAAAAAGAATTGTCAATCAGTTTGGTGCTTTTGGACTGAAACCGCGCTCTGACATTTCCGTCCTTCCCTCACGCGACATTTGTCCATCGAGACGACCCCCGGACTGTCATGGTATTCTCATCTACTTCACTGTCTCACAAGTTGTTTATTGCATCACGGTCCTGTTGGAATGCGAACAATCTCCGAGCTTTTCAGCGCAGAGTGGAGCAGTGAAGCCGTTTACCGTGACGCTGAGAGGACCACATTTTTGGGTTGAATTTAACGACGCCGATTCTGTTCTGTAATTACAACGGGAGGACAGCCCGAATATACGACTGCTGTTCATTCATATACCTTATACATGAATCAGAATACGCAGATGCAACCTGCAAGTTTGAAAAGACCGAGGCACGAGTCAAATAAAAACATATGCAGCTAGAAATTAACTAGAACTGAACATTTTCTGGAACAGAGGGAAGATGTTCGGTGCAGAGGGGAAAGTTGGGGTGAGTGCGTGGGTCGCGGTGGAGGCTGGCAGCATCTCGGATATCTATGTCTAATAGTGGTTTTACGCAGATCACGTAGTTGGCACAGAGATAGAGTTGATAAATGTGTTAAATGCATCTCTTCGGCAGCAATATAGCGCCATTAATCAGCGAGGTGCGACGCGCGGGACGCAGGCTCGCGCTCACAGCGTCACGCTCTGCCGTCGGTGTCCTGCGATGGCTTTGAACTTTGCGGAGCAATAGGTGCTGCTGCCTGCGAGCCCCGAGGGAAAAGCAAGCGCTTGTTTGGCCGCACGGACATTTGGTTGCTGGCGCAGGACGGCAGGTGGGGGTAGAGCGCTGTACACGGATTTGAAGCGCAGTGTGGAGGATGGCGATGCCTACAACAACCTCCTCCGGCTCAAGAGCGTGATCAGGCGGGGCGGGGCGGGGGCGGGGAGGGGGGGGTCTCGCGCTTATAAACGGAGTTGGCCTTGTCCCTTTACTTCCCTCGCCCTCTGTTCAGCATTGCTGGAGTCTTCATCTATGTGGTTACTGACATAGTATTTAACATATAGATAACTACATATACAGGAAGACATCACACATCAACGACTTTGCTTGTTGTTTAATTTAATCATCAAGACAACAAAATGCACAATAAGACCATTCTGCAGGGTTACAATTATAGTGGAGCGTCATTTTATGTAAGCTGTATGTACAGTGTAATTTTTTTAACCAACTGCTTATTTTGCATTTGTTAAAAACCATTTCCTCTATAACATTTGCATTTTTCATTCATTGTAAATGAATGTAGCTCTGGCTGGGTGTCATGTCTACCTGTCCAGATGAGCTCTGCATGAGGTGCAACAAGTTTGCTTAAATCACTCAAAAAGCAACTCATGCATCATAATGTTTAGCAAAACTGCAGTGTCACAACAATGTTATTTCCAGGCCTAAAAAGCCACTCACAATTTTGAACTCAGATTTGCAGTTTGGCAAATGGCTGATTGGTTGTTGACGGTGTGTTGAGCAGGGAGGACACAGATGAGATAGATGCTGAGTTGCAGAACATGCTGCTGGTAGGGACGATGATGGTGTTGATGGTGATTATGTTGATTATGGCAGTGATGACTGCTATGATGATGATGGTGATGATGGATTCTGATGATGGCAGTCCAGCTCTGTCTGGATTCTTTTCCCGCTAATCGTATGCAGCTTGTGGGTAAAAGCCTGGGGTACAAGGCAGAAACAATGGGGAAGTCAGTGACAACAGGGATGCAGCAGTGTCACAATGACAGTTAAATCACTCAAAGCTGCATCATAATGTTGCTATAGTGTCACAACAATGTTATTAGAATCAGAATTTTGAACTCAGATTTGCAGTGTGGCAATGGCTGTCAGACGGGATTCAACCCAAAACTAGACTGAGAGCAGAACATAGGCACAGAGGTTGCTTAGAACTCCAGGCCAAGTTGGATTCTGTGATCTCCAGCTCTCTGGATTCTTCACAGGTGGTAATTAAGCCTGGACATCAGACCCCATTGGCCAGTAGCACTTCCTGTGAAGGCTTCTACTCTACATAAAAGCTACGCAATGCCTTCATAAGCAGCTGATGACTTGTGGCAGTTACATGCACACTCGCACACACACGCACATATGCACACACATCGGAGTGTTAATTTCATCATGACTGGCCTTTCTGGCATGGCTTCTCCATTACTGCATTATATTCCATTTGCATAAAGTATCTGTTTTAAGAATATGATCTCTCTTTAATCTAAAGCATTTTTATTCACATACGTAGACAGTCAAGAGTGCAACACTCCACCCCAAGGCCCATCACACATATGCCATTGAAAGATTCCTCTTTTTTAAAGGTCTAGTTTCTGCAGCTTACCCTTTCCATTTGTCTGTGAACTCATATGCACACGTTTTCATTTGGGGCCCATGTTAATATCGTCATGTCAGCGAAGATGTTCATGTCAGAGACGGCTGGAGTTTTCTATCAGGTTTTATTGATTTCTGGCGAACAGTTGTGTTGTGCGTAATTGAGTGAAAGGATTGCAGGACACACGCCCATGTATCAGGCTGTATGAAATGGAATTAGCGCCTGAACGTGTGGCATGAAGGGAAATCAGCTGGCTCAATGGCTCTAATCAGCAGGCTTCTGGGCAATAATAATGTCAATTTAAGCTGAAATTTAAGGTTTTTACTTCTAAAAGCTGCTCTGTGCTTCTTCTTCTCCCATTAGCTCCATTCCAGGAGACCTGTATGCAACTGAAAATAAAACATGCAGATGCACCCACCAATATGTGTGTACAAATCAAAATTTATGTGTATGCACCTGCATGTGAATATACTGCTGTAAACTGAAGCATACAATACAATGCTGTTGCCATCCGCTGTTGAAGCGCACCTCCTTCCTACCTCAGTTTGTACCTCGGGGTTTGAATTTATTACATTTATACAGATAAATATATAATCTTGGAGCGATTGTAATCAGCTGCTAAACAGTGGAAGTCCACAGGCACCAGGCTACCTTTGTCAAACAGAAGCCTACCTCTTATTGAATAAACATTCAGTAATGAGTCGCCTCCCAGCCTGACATTTACAGGAAATAAAAGCAGGGAATCACAGCAAAGTTTCTCTGTACCTCCGGGAGGTTAAAAAGAATTCTGTTTTTTTGGGTTTGTTTTTCTTGGAATTGGAGTCGATTGAGCTTCTGTCTCAGCGGAGCACCTATACCTCTCTGCCACTGCCTCTGGCCCACCTGCTGATAACCCTGCTGTGTGTGTGTGTTCCTCGACTCCCATGATTCATTGCAGTACAGTGGGAGAGACCTCGGCAGGCCTCTTGTTTTGCTGAGCTGCTGTTTAACCCCCCCAAGTAAAGTCACACCTAGGAGAATTAAAAGCCCAGAAGTACAAACAGATTCCAGAGAGACAGAATTATATGGACTGCACTTACCGGATTGGTTCTTGTCATGTGACTAGAAGAGAGGTGTGGGATTGTAGGGACTTGAAAGTGGAAGACCCCCTGCCCCCCACACACACACACACCCCCCAACGCTGATGTGCCACGGGGTCCATATCCGAATCAAACAGCCCCTCTGGTAGGCCAAGGCCAGTGTGGCTAATCTGGGTTATCTCCATCAGGCTGACAAGGCCACAGATGGAAAGAGATGAGGAGAGAGAGTGATGAGGAGAGAGAGAGAGAGAGAGAGAGAGAGAGAGAGAGAGGGGAGAGGGAGTCTTAGGACAAGGCTGGTTTTCTGGAAGGGATTATTGATTGCTTTTCTGCAGCCTTTCGCTTTTCAGTGAGGTGCCGTGCCAACTTTACCCTTTGCTCTCTCCCACGCTCCTTTTACAGGGAGAGAGAGACCGAGAGAGAGAAAGCATCTGAGGGTGTTCTTACTCTCTTAAAAAAAAGTGAAAGAAAATGTTCATTTCCTCTGGATTGACCCCCATCTCAGAGCCGCTGTTGTGTAAGAAAAATCTGAGCAAGCTAGCGAGAAAACAGCAAGCTTGGCAGTGTGTGCAGAAGCTAATATTCGCAGTGGTTGAGGTGGAGACACATTGTATGACCCCCCATTGCGTGGTGTGTCAACCCTGACTCCACCGATTACGCAGAAGGAAACTTGTATAGTTCAAGAGGAGCTTTTTTCTTAGGACAATTTTCAGAAATCTACTCTGTGTTCCAAGCTAGAAAACCCAGCACTGTACCCATTGTACAAAACATGACTGGCTTCAGTACTCAGCTTTCTTGGATTGGAGTCATATTGTTCTTCTATCAGTGGCCAGTTTTTAATTACTGCAGCAGGATCTGCTTTTGTAGCATATATTTGTAGTTGTGGGTATGAGTGGGTATAAGTGATCTGATTAACATAATAACAAACCCATCTGAAAGTAATGCATTTATTCTGCCTGTGGCTCACTGACAAGGGGATTTACTACAACAAATCGCTTCCTTACGCACAGAGAAGCAGGGCTTTTCCTCTAACGAGCCGCAAAGCTTCCCGCCCAAGCTGGTGGCTACTGAGCTTTGAGTCGGCCGGACTGACAGGTGTTGAAAGGACGGGCTTGAATAATGTTGAAAATGAAACCCTTCTGACTAAACGCTTGTCGTTCCGAATGAGCTCGGCCTCATCAGAGCCTCCTCCAGCGGCCGCCTGCTCCAATCAGACGTGTCGGCTCCGCGACGCCGTCCGCGCTGAGTGGGCCATTGTGCGGAACGATGGAAGTGGTGGCTCGGTAAACAGTGATGAATTAAACATGGCACCAATTCGCCGGCTGCGCGCACTCCATCCCAGAGCTTGCGGGGCTTCGCGCCGAGCGGGTAGTCATCAGCGGAGGGCAACAGAAGCTCATTTGGATCAGGCCGATGAATTAAACATCACGCTGATTGAGGGAGTCACGCTGGAGGAAGGGTAAATGCTGCACTTCAGAGATGAATTAAATTAGCCTTCAGGTGGCACAGAAACAGACAACAAACCTCTTGCCTGATACATACCTCCTCCCCCCTCCCTGATTCCTCTGGCACCATGTTAAACCCAACCTGTAAGCACATGCAGAACATGTCTCTACACATAAGCACTCTGCCAGCGCATATATTTCACTCCCCACCATCTCTGGCCCTTCCCATCGTGAAAAACATATTACAGTCCCCGCCCTGTTCTGGCTCTTCCCATCATGGCAAACATATTTCTGTCCCCACCCTGTTCTGACTCCTCCCATCTGTATAAAACACATGGACGCTGTTAAGAAACATGCTTTTAGTGTCAGCTAATTCATCTTGACACTGTAAAATGCTTCAGTGTAATTAGGCTTGCATTAACACGATAATGACACTGCCTGAGGAGGAAGGCCAGAGAGCTGTTGGATGTGCCTCTAACAGTATCTCGAGAGATCAGGGCCCATGTTACCTGCAGAGGACAAAAAATGGATCACATGTAAGACAGAGAATCGGAGAGAAGGTAGACTATCTTTAATCTGCACCATGACACTGGCCCAATCTCTGTGGAAGTGTTTCCTGTGTCATCTCCATGGGAGCGGTCCACAACATGCCAGGGTGGGCATCACATGACATGTGTGGGCGGAGCAGGTGCATGTGATATAAACAACACAAGCTCCAGTTACAGAACTTGTCAGGGAGTACAACTGGTTCAGGGAACTGAAACGAAAAAAGATGACACAAAATCTCCAAAAGAGTGGAAACAAAAACTTAACAACACAAATTTCCAGTGTTCTGGAACAGAAAGCTAAAAAAGGAAGAAAAAAATCTCAGTTCATGAATAATGAATAATGTTTTTTCCGGTTCAAAGAAATAGGTATTGAGTGAACAAAGAAATAGGTGTCCACTGGCACATGACCAGGATGAATAGGAAATTATCTATACCCTACAGAGACACCTGTCCAGCGTGTTTAAGTAACCAAGCAACAGCCCACAGCTCCTCAGGACTACAAGCTGCACACGCTCCTAGAGGTACCTGAACAGCACAGGCCTGGTTCACTTCAGGTGAAAGATAATGGCTAGCATGCTAGCTATCTTGCCTACAACTGTCTGTTAGGTTTTTTACATGTTGTCGGAGCTTATTGGAAATGCTTGCTAAAAGAAAGAAGCTGTGAACGTATTTAACAGCAAGCAGCAGTAAAAGACGAGAGCAGGCACAGAAACTCTGAAACATTTGAGAAGGAGGCTTATAAAATCCACTCTCTCCCCCCACCGCATACACTGGAGATGGAGGAGGGGATTTATGAGTTAGGCCCTGCTGTAAAAAACAAGCCATCAGTCTGGAAGGCTACCACCTGTGCTGCTTCTAAGGCACATCTACAGCGCAGTGTAATCATCTCCATATGCTCACCAGCCAAATTAAATCTCATGGATGCAGGTGGACAGCAGCACATAAAGAAAGCTTGCTAACTTTCCCTTTGGCAGGCAGGTTAGTGGGAAATAGCTGAGGAAATGGATGCCAAGGGAAAGACTGTCAAAAGATCACAGCTTATCTATTCAGAAAAAAGTAAAACATTTAAAATAAATAAAGATGCTTCAATGTAATGGAAAAAATATTTCATGGGCAGGTTTTGTGTCTGGGCCTCGCCTTTGCCATTGATACCAATGTGTCCAAAAAAAATCAAGAGATGCTCTGTAGTTAGCTAGCAAGGCATCTGCTCTTCCAACAGTGAGAGATGAGAGTAACTAATTCATGCCAGTTAAAAAAACAAAAACATTTTATTAACTTGTTGGCTAGAGAAGAAGACAAATGTACCCCATTCTGAGTACTGCAGTAGTCTGATTCACAGATGGTAGCTCAAAGGAATGAGTGAATTTGTAAGGGAATGAGCGTCAGTGTGTGAGCGTGCCAGTGTCTGGTGTGCCAGTGTCTGAGCGAACTAGTGTGTCAGTTTGTGAGAGAATTAGCGTTTCGCTGTCTCCTGCAGCTACGTCTCCATCCCTCTTTCTCTTGGACCTGTGTCACACTCTCTCTCGCTCTCTTTCATGCTTTATTGGCATGACGAAGATTTTATTTATTAATTTTTTCCCCTTTATATGACCCTGTTTCCAATTGCCAGTTGTACTTTAGGCTCATCTTACTGTGACAATCTCTGCGTTTGTACGGGAGCACTGAAACGAGATGAATGCAATCCTCCCATACTCTTGCACATAGCTAAAGGCTTTTTGTTACACTACAAGTCATACAACATGCTACAGTGGGGTGGCAGTGTCGCATAGTGGTAAGGAGCAGGCCTCGTAACCAAAAGGTGACTGGTACCTTGCCCAAGGATACAGCACTGCAGCTGTATCCATGGGCAAGGTACTTAATTCAGAATTTCCTTAGTAAAAATTTCCAGCTGTATAAATACATAACATGTAGAAATTGTAACCTATGTAAGTTGCTCTGGATAAGAGCATCTGCTAAATGCCAATGATGTAATGCAATGAAGAGGGTGCCAACTGGAGCATAGGTGCTGCTTCACGGACATCATCTAACAAAGCTGCAGGCTTCTGATGAATCACTGGGTGCCTGAGAGCAGCAAGACAAGGAAACCCTTACCCCCCAGTATGGGCTTCCAGTCATTGTTGGCAGATGACTCAGCTGGTTTTGAACCTGGGCCCTAGGGCTCAGCATGCACTCTAAACAAGCATCAACTGAGCCACCCATACTGTTTTTGTGTGTGTTGTGCCTGTTTGATTCTGAATGTGTGGTTATACTGCTTTTGTGTCTCACAGTAGTTCGGGCACAAATCAGGGTTTTCTTGATCATTCTGTCTTCATAACTTTAGTTATATTTTGACTGTCTGTATAAAACCAGTTGTCCTTTTGTGTTTTTTTTTACATTTTATTTTGTAATTGGTATTTTTAGCTCCTAAGATATTAAATGTTATTTTTCACTGACAGATTTACTCCTTCTTGACTGTGATTATACGTGGTTGCCAGATAAGTATGTAAAACTGTTGATTTCTTGGCTGTTGATGTCCTCCTGGTATTCTTCTGCACTCTTTTGGACCTTATGTAAGATTTTTCTAACACTGTATGGCTTACAGGGCAGTGTGGGTGTGTGAGCTTTTAACCTTTGCCCTTTTGAGATACACAGTAATTTGACTGTGATTGGACAGAGGGCTTAGCAGCCTGACAGCGAAGGCTCTGAAATAGAATAGATCTAGATCTTTGGTACTGTAGCCTACTGTTGCCAAGAGGTGAACTGTAGGCGTATTAACCTAAAGAGTCCCTTTGTAACCCACCGTTGGCAATGTACGGCTACAGACATTGACAGAGCTGGAAGAGATGTTCCCTTTTTGCGTTTGTGGTTCTGAGTTGTTCCAGTAGGACTGGATGGGGAAATTAAGGTATGCTTGGCGAAAGATGTGGTTGTCACCCTGTGAGCTGGTCCCTCACCGGTCCTGGCAACCAGCACATGCCTCTGGGCTTGGAAATGACAGCTTTCCTGCTCAACATTAGGAAACGTCCTCTTTAAAAATATGTGGATTCTGATGGTGGGATGTAAATGTCACTTAAAATAATTGCTATGATAATTGCTATGATTTTTTAACAATGTGTAAACCCCTTTGATTGACAAGTTCTTTTGATTGTATTAGTTCTGATTTAAACTGAATTATCATGCCTCCTGAGTCCCAGCCTTGGGACTTTAATTTCACTAAGGCTGCTACCAGCTCTTTGTAACCTGAGGGGAAACACCAGCCTTACATAATTTCTCATGTAAGATTAGTATATCTGCCTTTAATTGGTTTAATGAAATCTGGTTTCCGCTCTACAGACCAAACACGGGAGAATATAGACCCTGAATATTCCAAAAGTGCATTGCAAAGGATCTCGTTTCAGATGCACAAGTATTATTGCATAACATAAAGTATGATGATTAGAAATTCAGCACAAATCAATCACAGCTATTTATTCAAAACAGCTTTGGTTATTTCTGAAGTATTTGTAGCCTGTTATTTTGCTGAAGAGTTGCCGTATCTCCCTCACCTCAGGGCTGACTGGGGATGTTTGGTTTCGATGCATAGCTGCTCAGTAGCTGAGGCTGCTATTGGCTTTGCAGGGCTGGGCTCTGTGGGCCATTGCTTTGCTGAGTGAGTCTCTCCTGGGCTGGAGTGCTCTGAACGGATGCTGTGTTTGTTGCCTGCATCTTGGCTGTGGAGGCTTGTTTTCTTGGGCGGGTCTTCTCTCGTTTTGTGACGTAAGCAGTGGGGTTTCTCCCCAAGGCAGTGTCCTTCAGATTTTCATTGACAGTATTGATGGAGATACACATGGCTGTACAAAAGCCTATGGGAGAAGGTGAGGTGGTGTGCGAGGTGTACGCTATAGATGTGGGCAGCATTCCTGGCGGTTTTTCTATCAGTCTAACAAGGCCGCATGAGACGTCCTGTCAGGGCAGCTTGGTGGAGATCACAATGTTAGCTCTGTGGATCTCTCTGGTGGCCCTTTGAGTTATGCTCCTTACTGAGTCTGCCAAGCAGGTCCCCTGTGAGCACAGGCCCCTGTGTGGATAATGTTGTCCAGATCTTGCAAGGTTGATTAGGACAGCAGCTGCAGTCTACTTCCTGTTGTTGGGCACCGAAATTTAACTACCTGGCTTCAGGGGAAAGTCTTCAATGACGTGTCTGCACCTGTAATTTTGGTGTCTCTAATGATATGTGTGGGGTAGGTGGGGCGTGTGGGGCAGAGGGTGGGGTGGGAGTGGTTTGTGGGGCAGAGTGTGTTGTGGGCATGATATATGGCTGGGTATGGGGAAGGCAGGGTTTGTGGGTGGAGAGTGGGATAGGTGGGGGGAGAGTGTTGGATAAGCTGGGGACTGAGGCAGGATTAGAGTGTGTGGTGTCTGGGGGGACATGGCGTGGGGTGAGGGGATGTCTTTCTCAGTGGCAGTGTGCTGGGTGTCTGAGTCACTGTGTAGTGTGTGTGTGTTAGCGTCAGTCTAACTGGCCCTTAATACTCCTGTGTTCCACCCCCGGCTGGGCTGCTGTTTTGTGTGCTGGAGCAGCTCCTCTCTCAGGCACTTTACACCCTTTCTTGCTGCAGCTCTTCCCTCATCTCAGGCATCTCCACTGCTAGGGTCTGGCTGGCCTGTCGCAGCTCTCTGATCTCAGTTCCCAGCTGTGAGCTGGATGCCCTGGCCTCCCCTCTCATCCACCTCACACCCCGCCTTACCTGATACACAGTGTTGCTGTCCAAAAGGCTGCCTGCCCTGAGTTCATTTACTTTCACCTCTAACATGGAGAGGCGGACCTGCATCCGCTTTATGGTGGCAGGCAGTCAGGGGGTGGGTGCAGGGGTCTGAGGGACCCTGAGGGAGGCTGTGAAAGAGGAAGCTGCTTTTCTCTTTTTAAAAGTGCTCTTAAGTCTGGAAATCTTTTTCACAATTTCCTAGGCTGGCCTCACAGGCCTGAATCATAACGGTGTCATGGTTATGTGTGTTTATGCTCAATTTTGCACTGTCAGGGTCATTCGCGTCTTCATTGCATCGTTGCTTTCCTCTAGACATCCCTCTCGTCTTAAGTTGACTCATAGCTGTGCGGAGGGCTGTGAGCCGTGCACAGGGAATGCTCAGTGTAAGACAGCAGTTTTGCAGTAGTCACTTTGTCTCCTATCATGCTGCATCTCTGGACAATTCAGCAGCAATTTATGTGTCTCTTTGTGCTGCTTCCAAGCTTTGGCATTGGTTACATTGTCAGGGTGTGAAATTCCATTGCAGTTCAGACCCCTCCTGTCCTAATCAGTAGAACTTGTACTTTTCTCCATTTGAAATAAATTACAACTGTCAGCTCTCAACTGTCAAAATGTTAGCTGTTAAAATGTCTGCTGAAGGTGCTTGCTGGAAAAGGTTGTTTTCCTGCCTTTCAGTTCAGATGATTAGAAGAGCCTGCCTTTATAAATTTTCTTCAGTAGCTTCTTTCTTTCCCTTGCTTTCTTCCACGTTATTTTTTTACCTTCCTCTGTTCAGAATTGTCTTTTGATTCTGCCTATCCCTCTTTTCTTCTTCTACTTTCCCTCAAACTTCTTTTGACTTTATTTTATTTGTTTGTCTTATGTTGTCTGTGGAGATTCTCCGGTTATTCCTATGTCTTCTCATGGGTGCCTGTAATAATTTCCTGTGTCCTACCTTACTGTAAAGCGACGTATTTTGCATTTATTTCAAGAGCTAATCTTACTGCTCATCTTACTCATCTCTCTCTCTTTATCCATCTCCCTTGGGATCAGGAAAAGTGATGGGGGAGGTGGTGACTGGTGTTGTGAATGAGGGTGAGTCAGAAGAGGGTGGAGGTGGTTTACCCACATGTTCAATTGTGTCTGATCTTGCGGCTATTCAAATACGAGATGGCTCGCTGCATCCTAAGGAGTGCTGTATCCTAAAGAGCAATTTACACGCTCCAAATCATCCAAGAAACACAAACAGCATTGATATTCCTGTCACCAGTCCCTGTCACCAATCTCCACAAAAAGCAGCGAAAGCAGCAAGTCTTCTCAGAAGAGCCAGCTACAGCACGCATGCAGCAATACGCAGGCCTATCAATAGCAAACACTAAAACAAAACAATCCTGCAGCACTCGCTATGCCAACCGTATCCACGCAACCCGCAATGACCCTGTATGACAGCAAGAAACACTGTTAATCCTGAAGGAAAAATATCCAAAACACAAGCCCCCATTTATTATATAATGTATCCCTGGCTGGAAATAAAACAATAATTAGTCCTTAACCTAAGTGGGTGATGTTGAGGAGTGGAAGGAAAACACACAGAAACCTGGCATGAAGCAGGCAAGAGAGAGGCAAAGGTGGAACGGGGGCGACAGCTCAACTCCCTGTGTGGTGTCCGTGAACATGAGTTGAGGGAAAGGGGAAAACCAAAAACCACAAAATCATACCCTACACCAAGACTGGAAGCAATAAAGCACAAAACCAATCCGCTTCTGGGAACCGGTGACCACAGAACACAGGCCTCTGAGTCCCAGCGAGAACAAACAGCGTGGACAGAATAACCTTGCGCCGAAGGTATGGGCCCAAACAAATGCTGACTACTGGTCTCACTGCAAAAGGGCAATTTACATGCTCCAGATCACTCAATACACAAACTGCATTGCTATCCTTGTCACTAATGTCTGATTTCAAGTTTGCTGTCACGGTTTTTCTCTCCTCTCCTTCCTGTCAGAGGCTCACCTTTTCATTCTTAATGGGAAAGGGAGGCTGCCTGCAGTCGTGTCAGAGGCAAATCAAAGAAACAAAACGAAAGGATGTGTGCATGTGATGTGTCTGTGCCCCAATACTATCACCTGCAGAGGATGATATAAAAGGGAAAGAGTGTTATTTCAGTCAGTGTTATTTGACGGAAGTTTTGAAGATCTCTAGAAACAACTATCAAAAATAGCTGATGTGAGCATTCTTTCACCAAGGAAGTGCTTTAGGCATAGGAAATAGGTCAAAACTGTGTGGAAGGCTGTGGCTTAAGATACATTAGTTTTCATGTAAACTAAGTCCCTTGAAGTCCCTTCCAGGGTACTTTTTGGTGGTGTTTGTTTCTTCATTCCCTTACTGTATCCTTTCCGCCCTACCTTTCATGGAATCTTCACACATAGGCTCTCTTAATTTTAATGGCGCCTGGGACTAAGAAATTTGCTGGCTGCAAGTCTGAAACATAAAAATGCTCACGTACACGCACACAATTGTTAAGTAATTTACTTTTCCGGTTAGTTTCTCTGATCATGACTTAATCATGGCACATCTGATACTTACACCAGGCCCACACCGGCAAGTAAACTGGAAGTGTAATGTAAAGGTCCTGCAAGGTGACTCCTTTTGCTCAAATTTTGCAGTGCTTTTTGGTTGATAGAGAGAGAGGACATGAGGACATCAGTCCCGTAGGCAGTGGTGGGATATTGGAAAAGCCCAGGTCAACAATTTACTACGTACTCATCACTGGAGACCATGAGGGTGATAGGGGACCTTCAGTGCATTATTAGGAGGGTAGAAAGGGAGCTGGAAGATCAAAATCGGGGGGTCTTGCAACATAATCTGACTGAATTACAGAAAGATTTGAGATATTTTCTGCAACAGAGGGCAAAGGGGTCACTTGTGCAGGCTAGGTTCTCATCGTTAAGGGAGATGGATGCTCCCAGCACATTCCTTTTTAATCTTGATAGGCAGGTCTGGGAAAAATGAATTCATTGCCTTTATCTCCCAAGTGGTCATTTGACTTCCAGTGTTGAAGAAATGAGAGAGGTGGTTATTCACAGCTCTACAGAGCAGAGAGCACTGATACTCTCCTGGCAGGGGTGTTGCATCAGGACCTTCCTACACTGGACACACTGTTGAGAGCTAAGAGAGGCCATTCACCTCCTAGCCTCCAGGCAAGCCCTACAGGTGGATGGGCTGCCCATGGACTTTTATACATTTTTTTGGAACTCCTTTGGGATAGGCCTTCATGAGGTTTTGCAGGAATCTGTTTTTGGGAAGTAAATTTTTCTCTGTTACGCTATGCCTTTTTGACTGTTACCTAAGAAGTTTGACCTGTGCCTGCTAAAGAACTACGGACCAGTGGCATTGCTCTGCAGCTACAGACCAGTGGCATTGCTCTTGCTCAGCAACAAATACCATATATATACACACACACACAACACACACACACACATATATGTTCAGTGCTATGGGTTTGAGGAGAATTTTGTGTCATGGGTGAAGTTATTGTATGCTGGTGGATCCTGTTTGGTTAAAGTGGGTGGGAAAAGACCCATGTTGGGGGTGGGGAGTGGGATACGGCAAAGGTGTCCACTGGGACAAGGGTCTTGGTTTGCTAGGGTCCAGCCTCAGTTCTAATTACTGTGTCGGGTAATGCAAGTGATATAATTGTGCTGGTGAAGGGTGATGAAGACCTGGAATCTTTGGAGGACAGCTTTTAGCTGATTTACATACAGCCTTTGACAGATTTATGAGGGTGCATCTTCTGCTAAGGTGAAGTGAGGTGAAAGTGAGGACCTGCTGTGGTGGCCATGGCTCCCTGGAGGCTCACAGCGGGGGCAGTCAAAGCTGGAGGTGTTAAGGGCTTATCTGGGCTCTGAGGGGATAGTGGGGGGGGGATGGGAGGGAGTGCTGGAGTCACGGTGTGCCAGAATGACTTAGTGTAGTTTGCTGCTGTCTCAGGTGTTATACAGAGGGAGGGTGCTGGTCAGTAAGAATTTGATGGCATCCTCCCTTTATTAATATGTACTAAATAGTGTCATTGGTTAGTAGGACTGAACCCCCTTCGTCTTTTGCAGGACATTTGGATAAGTGACATTTAGATAAGTTGGTAGACTCCTCCTGGTCAGGCTACTATCAGCTTTCTCCCTTTGCATGATGGGAGCAAGGTCTTATGGAGAACAAGGTTGCAGCTTTTTAGCACAGTCTTGTGGAGAGCAAGGATGCAGCTTTTTAGCAGGGTCTTGTGGAGAGCAAGGTTTGTAGCTTTTTAGCTGGAGGCTGCACAAAGGTCTCATTGATTTCTACTCGTTCGTGTCGCAGCTTGGCACTTGCTATGATCCTCTCAAGGGGAGGGATTGGTGCCCGGGCCATGAGTGCTTGAAGATCCTCTTATCCATAATCCTCTGGTTAAGTTGCATTCTTTTAGCTCAGACACCCTACGAGGCCTGGTGATGAAGGCCAGGCTTCGATTTGTGGCTACCAGGTGGAGGGGTGTGTGAAAGACCCTTCAGTTACTTGCACAACAGACAAGGCTATGCTCCCTGCCACTCCTGGAAAAAGTGGGGATGAACAGCAGACTGGGTTATGCTACTTGCAACTCCCGGTGAAAGTGGGGATGCACAGACTGGATTCCTCTCCCTGTGACTGCAGTTTGGGAGGCGTTGGATAGTCCTCCTGGTGATGAGCCCCCCTCTCATGCAGGTGGCAGTGGGAAATTGGCAGGAGGTTGGGGGGAGAGTGTTATCTTTAACGTCTTCAGAACTGAGGGACTTTGAACAGGATGAGGGTAAATTATGTTGTCAGCATTCATCTATGATTTTCATAGTATTACATTTTTTAACCAAAGTCATATAGTCTTCCACATTGTGTTCTCTTTTTAGGGTCAGATAGCAGACCATTGTGCTTTTGTTTGAGAGTCCCAATGAGTAATGCAGTTACGTTTGTCTTTCCCACTGGGAAATGTAGTCTTATTTGTGTTTCACAGTGAGTGATGTAGTTTTGTTTGTGTTTCATAGTGAGTGATGTAGTCTTGTTTGTGTTTCCCAGCTGGAAATGTAGTTTTGTTAGCGTTTCACAGGGAGTGATGTAGTTTTGCTTGTGTTTCGTAGTGAGTGTTGTAGTTCCATTAGAATTTGATTCACTGTAATTGTATTAGTTGCCATTGAGGCTGAGGCTGTTTGGTGGTAGTTAGCATCAGGACTAGCTGGCTGAGGGGAATCTGTAGACTCAGCTCTTGGCATTTTATGGCCTTATTATAAGAAATGGGTTTTCTAGTTTGTAGGAGTTTCTGGAATTGAATGGCTCTGTTATGAATGTTAAATAGCAATGGATATTTGCCCAATTCTGGCCTGGGTGCATTGCATTTGTCCCCTTTATCAAAGTCTTGTGTGAAAGCACACCCCATAATTCACTGTCATGTAATGCATTTTTTTTCATTAACGGATTTGAATATTTTTAGCCAAATATGAGTTGGTACATCTATTTGAAATAGTGTCTTAATGGCATGCAATGCCATGTGTGCTTTCTTTTTCAGTTCATTTACAGCCATTCTGAAGCTCCCTGTTGAGCTAATCTTTCACATTAGGTATGATTAGGTATATTGCAGTTTGTGGTATTTTTAGTATCTGTAAATATAGTGAGTTGTGCAGTGATTTGGTGTTTACTCAAGACATTGTGTTTAAGGAAGTGCATTAGCACAAGATACAGCCCTGTAACAGTTGTGTGTCCTTGTGTCCATCTGTGTGTGAGTGTGTGTAGATGTGTATGTGTGTATGTCTCTGTGTGTGTATGCATGTATGTATGTATGTATGCATGTACCTGTATGCGTGTGTGTGTGTGTGTGTGTGTGTGTGTGTGTGTGTGTGTGTGTGTGTGTGTGTGTGTGCGTGCACTTGCGTGGTTTCTTGTCATGTGGCATCCCCCATGCCCTACATTGTTAGGCTGGGTAGTGGTGCTGAATGACATTTCGGTCTAATGTCAGATGAGCTTCCCAGAGCAAGGGAAATGAATAATAAACTGACATGTCTTCAGCCTGAATGTAAATGACATCTGATAATCACAGAGAGAACCGGAACAAGGGCACGAGGAACTCACAGACTAGCTCACTAATATCCTGTCCCCCTGGACCCACTTTGCCCCACCCCACAGTAAACACTCATCCTCTGAGACCAACACCCCCCCCCCAAAATGTACTAGTGCTGACAGGTGTGTGTGTGTGTGTGTGTGTGTGTGTGTGTGTGTGTGTGTGTGTGTGTGTGTGTGTGTGTGTGTGTGTGTGTGTGTGTGTGTGTGTGTGTGTGTGTGGCCCCGCTCTGGGCATGCAGTTCTTTTCACAGCAGGAAACTGAGTTCCTGGCTCCCCGCTGAATACACGCTGCGAGTTGCATTGAAATAGAAGTGACATGAAAATATGTCACAGTAGTTTATATCTCACACTTCAGCACCTTTAATGCACAGAGTGCGCCACACCATTTTTGGCACCTTTTTTTTCTCCTGCCGTTAGCAATATTGATGCGCAGAAACAAATATGCGTTTGAACCGTAAAACCTTGGTTTTATGCTGTCAGCGCTGAATGCGGTGCCAAAAACAATGCGGTGCCTGTGAGAATTTAACCCTCTCCTCCGTTCACGATCTGGAGAAAAGCAGTATCTTGTAGTTTTACATTGTATGAATAACTAGTAATTACTCAGCTGCACATGGCTGTGTCCCTGCTGTGTCTCCCCAGGCCGCGGACAGTGGCTGTGCTAACTGAGAGTTCCTTCAAACAGTAATGACTCATGACTAATGACCTAGGAATCGTTCCTCGCCACTTCTGTACTCTCCTCCCCTCCTCTCCTATCCTCACGTCCCTTCTTCAACTCTCCTCTCTCTCTCCTCTCCTCTCCTCTCCTCTCGTCCTCTCATCCCCTTTTCTCTCATCTCCATCCTGTCTTCCCTCTGTCTCCCACAGCTCCTGCAGGATACTGCTCCGCAGGAGGCCGCCTCACCATGATTTCTCAGAAGATTTTGCTCCTGTTTTTAATGAGTTTGTTAATCACTGATCCAGCACAGAGACACTGTCTGGATCACAGCATGCTCTCTGCATGCTGTGTGTGTGTGTGTGTGTGTGTGTGTGTGTGTGTGTGTGTGTGTGTGTGTGTGTTGGGGTTGCTATCTCTCAAAAATGCCAGCTAGAAGACACAAAGAAGTAACCATCTAACTGTTTACTGCCACAAAAGAACCCATGGTTGCAGTGTTTGTGCACATAAGTTTGTGCCCAAGGGCAAGAATTGTGTTTGTGAGGATAAAATACCATAACTTTGAATTTCTCAGTATTATATCTTCAGCCTTGCACATTCAAAACCAAGCGTTCAGTAGCTTCACATTTTAAAATGGTAAGATATTGATCAAATTATAGCAATACCATAAAATACCCACCTGCTTCTGTGCTGGCAGGTGGGTATAAGTACATAAAAAATACTGGAAAGGGTGATAAAATACCTGCCAGCCAACAACCTTGTGTGTGTGTGTGTGTGTGTGTGTGCATGCGTGCTTGCATGTGTGCGTATGTGCATGTGTGCATGCATGCTTGCATGTGTGCATATGCATGTGTGTGTGTGTGTGTGTGTGTGTGTGTGTGTGTGTGGTGTGACCAGTGATCACAGTATATCCTTAGATGTCCTATCATATAGTAAGGTAATGCATATAAAATTGCATATAAAATTGCACCTACAGTGTGAGAGTCCTGAGCCTTGCCACTTAACACTGTAGCCATTGAGGCTTAAGTACTTTTGCCATTAAGCCATTTAGATTTTAGCTGTTAAGCCATTAGCCATGTAAGCATTTAGTTTGGGCTTTAGTTTGGCCTTTGGCTACTTAGCAAATTTTACCCTTTGGCCCGTAACATTTCACTGTTTTCTCTGTAAATCTTTTGCTCTTTAGCCTTTAGCAGTTTAAACACAGTGCTATTTAACCCTTTAATCTTTAGTACTTTTGCCATTTATCAGCAAAGGAAAGAGTGAGCAGCTCCGTGCCCCACCCCGCTGGGCGTGCTGGCCCGGCAGCAGAGCCTGGGGGTTGGGGGGTGGTGTAGCCTCCGATTGTCTGCCCTGTCGCTCCGGCTCTGAACTGGGCATGTAGCCTGAGGGAGTACAGCGCTCTCTTTTGCCATTAATGACACCGCTTCTTTATCAGAGCAGAACACACAGCCAAGGAGAAAAGAACAAGGAGCGACCTCCTCACACGTAACCCGGATCCGTCCGCGCTAAAAAGGCACAGCCTGCCCGGTCTCCGATGTGGAAATTACAGGAAAGAAAGAAAGAAAGAAAGAAAAATCTCCGAGAACGCCGCGTTCGGCAACTGTGGCGGCGCGGGAGGCTTACCCCCTCGGCCCCTCTTTAAATGACGCAGACGCTCATTGTGTCGCCGCTCTCCCTGGGAAGAGATTAATGAGCCTGTTTGAATGAGCACTCTGAAACATAATGGCCAGAGAAGTGCAGGCCATGTTTGGGAAGGACACCGTCATTACCATAACACTGCGGCAACATTACCGCTGCACGTGTTAAATGGGGGAATGCGGGCCTCATATTTCAGGGCGCGTGTGCGACAGTGGAATCCAATAAACAAATACCAAAGAAAAAACAATTAAACTAAGTAGAGCCAAAGCGCCGCATCGGAACGATGACGGAAAACCGGCACATCGGTGTTATTACGTTCAGCTTGCGTCGGGCAGGTATCACGGCATCTGTGGAGCTGTCAAGGCTAAGCTAGCCACAGAGACACGAGCTGATCCTCTGGCTCTCGCGCAGTGATGCTTTCCCCAGCCCAGAGCCTGGGCTCACCCCTACTGCGGCCTGCCCGCGGGGAAGCCAAAGGAAGAGGAAAAGGCAGGGATTGCCAGCAGCCCGAAGCAGCTTGATTTCATCAGGCAGTGAAGCGGAGTCCCTGTGTGCACACCCCTGAGAGGCCACGGGGGGTTAAAGTGACCGCGGCTGGTAGCTTTGCCCGCTCGCTCTGCGCAAGGTGTTGCAACATGCCCTTTGACAACCGTGTTCCAAAGCGAGATAATGTACTCGTAAAGGTGGAGCAATCAAACGCAGTGCATGATTCATCCACTCAACCAGGGCACAGTAGGCATTCCTCACGACATAAGGAACAAGCCTCACTTGCTCCACTGAAGCTGGGGGCGGCCTGCGCATACTTATCATAAATGAGTTCACGGTTGTCACCAGGTGCATGCAAGGCTGGCTGAATGAAGGCGGGCTATCATGTAGAATAATATCCACAGAGATGTGCAGTGACCGAGCAGCAGAGGGATCAGTACAGGGAGTCTGAGATGGAAGCTGTATTTTCTCTTGTTATTGAATCGAGATTCAGGCCAGACAAATGGTCTGTTAGCAAGCAGATGGCTCTGCTCTCCATCTGCAGATTGATGAGTGCGAAAAACTGAGATGAGATGAAAGTGAACTTTCAAACCAGAGGATCAGTGGATCCCACTGTACTCATTTCACTGTGTCTTGTACAATTTAAAAGTCCCCTTTTAAAGAGGTGTCATGCTATTAGGGCCTACCACAGAGGTGGAACATGATTTGCTCTTACTGTACAGGTGTCACATTATTATTATAATTGGATCTTGGTTACTGCAGGCTGATACTCTGTTTAAGTGGTAATGTTGGCACCCTGTCTAAGATTGGTCAGGTTGGCACCCACTGGGCACTTGATCAGATTGGCACCCTGTCTAAGCTTGTTCAGTTTGGCGCCTTGTCTAAGCTTAGTCAGATTGGCATCCTGTCGAAGCTTGGTCAGGTTGGCATCCTGTCTAAGCCTGATAAGGTTGGCACCCTGAGGATGCTTGGTCAGTTTGGCACTGTGTCTAAGCGTGGTAGAGTTGGTACTTTCTGAAGGCTTGGTCAGATTAGTACCCCATTTAATTGTAATTTGGCACCCTGTCTAAGCTGGGTAGGTTGGCACCCTGTGAAAGCATGGTCAGGTTGGCACCTTGAGGATGCTTGGTGAGTTTGGCATCCCGTCTAAGCTTGTTCAGGCTGGCACCCTGTCTAATTGTGGTAAGGCTGGCACTGTCTAAACGTGGTCTGATTGGCACTCTGTCTAAGCGCGGTCAGGTTGGCAGCCTATTGAAGCTCGGTTAGGTTAGCACCCTGTGTAATTGTGGTAAGGTTGGCACTCTGTATAAGCATGGCCTGGTTGGTCGCCTGTCTAAGCCTGGTGAAGTTGGTGCCCTGTCTAAGCGGTGTCTGGTGGCACCCTATGGGCGTGTGGTTTGGTTGGCACCTTATGGGCGCGTGGTGAAGTTGGCTCTGTCTGCCATTAGTGATCCGTGGGCCTGGCGTAAGGCGGGCACAGTGTGAGCTTGCTGGTTATTACAATCTGTGCTGGGTCCCTGGGGTCCGCTGTGCTTTTGGAGAATGATACAGAGACAGCAGTGCACAGTTCACTTGGAGAGAGGCTCTGCATATTCAATAGTGAGGGTGCTTGGATGCTCAACGCTTCATCTCGGTATTTAACATGCGAGGAGGTCCGTGTGTGGGGGGAGGGGCGGGGGAAAGTGTATAGCTCCTGGCTGCATCACAGCTGTGTTCAGGCAAGATCCTGGCAGGTGTGCTGGGTCAGCTGTTACACACCATGTGCTCTCATTCACTCACTGGCCTATTTCTCCATTATTAGCAGCTGACAGCGCTGCAGAGCCCAGGTGTTGTTTGGATACCCGTGCCTCTGTGTGTCCGTGTCTGTATGCGTGTGCCTGTACGTGCATGAATGCATGTCTGTGTTTCTGTGTCCATTGAGCATGTATGCATGTGTGTGTGTAAAGCTATGATATGTTTGTCCCACCAAGCACAGGTTCCTTCTCATGTAATTAATAGTTAATTTTTACATTATTTATTTGCTAAGCAGACACTCTTATCTAGACCTGACTAGCTACATATCTTACATTATACATAATCTTCCATTTATACAGATGGATTTTTTGATGAAGCTATTTGGATTACGTACCTTGCTCCAAGGTTCACCTGCAGTGTCCTGCAATTTGAGCTGTCAGTTTAATGGAATTAGAGGAGTGAAAACAGGACTGGTTGTACAGAGAAGGGTTTTTAAAGGGTTTTCTTATAAACTTCTTTGGTTAATGAATTTGGTTAATGAAACCAACACGGTACTGTGTAACCTGTACTCTAACATATTGTACATTAGTGTAACCTTTTTGTAGGCTTACTGTCAAAATCTTACTGTCTGTAGCCTATATGCTTTCTGTTAGCTGTGGTGTTAGCACTATATGTGCGAAGCACCAGTATTTGTGAATGATTCCCAGCATGCTTTTCTTCTTGGATGCACATTGTGACAGGAATGTAAATGCTGTCTGCAGTAGAGCAGTGCTTTTGATCCACTGCCACCCATGTGCTTTTCTGTAGTCTCTGATGCGTAGCCCCTCAGTGGTCAGATAAAACGCAGGCTGCAGGAGAGTGCCCGCAGCCCCTGTGGTCAGCGAATGCAAATTGCGTTTCTGCATTAATGATTTTCCTACTGGTCCATTAGTCAGTATTTGTCAGTACATTCTCTCTTAAAATCTCTTAATCCCACTTTCCCCCTATGGAGGCTGCTGTGAATTAATTAAAGACTTAATAAGAATTAATTATCATCTAAATGAGATTTATGAAATGGATTTTAATTCTTAAAAAAGCCAGTTTCCCCGCTGCGTGCGTAAAGACTGGAGAGGTGATGAGACTGCAGGAGCTGACAGCGACGCAGGAGCAGAGGACAGGTCATTAAGCACCTTACGGGCCCCTCTCTGCGGCGGTGCAGGGGTTCACTGCCAGCGTTGCTAAAAAAAGCAGCGCTCCTTCAGTCCGTCAAACAGAGACAGTGATGAGGAGTCCGGGTGAGGGCCAAATGTTCGCTCGCTGTCAAGTGATCAGCCTCATCAGTCCTGGGCTCCAAGTACTTGCTGTCTCCTCATCTCTCTTTTGCTCCCCTCTTCCTGTCCAATGCTCTGTCCCTCTCTTCTTCTCCTCTCTTCTCTTCTTCTTGTCCTCTCCACACAGTGCTGTGAATGCCATTCTTATTCATGTATTAGCCTTTGTGGGTTCAGACTGGGCTAGGCTAATGTTCAAATCGGATTTATTTGGTGTTTTGGTAAATTTGCCCGTGAGCTTAGCTCTGTGCTGTTCAGATCCAAAGGCATATCTGTTTGATAATCGTGACCAGAATTAGGAATATGTAGGCTGTGTGACTTAATTAAACAGCCTCTGTGTGTGTGTGTGTGTCTGTGTGTGTGTGCACGTGTGTGTGTGTGTGTGTGTGTGTGTGGGGGGGGGGTATGTATCTTGCTGGCTTTCACCTGGCATATAATGGCTCTTATCCACGTTTGCCGTCAGGGCCCGGGTCTGACAGTACCGCTGTAACAGAGCCAGGCTCTTCTGAAGCCCTCTGCTACCTGTGACTGAATCTAGGGCCGGCAGACGGGCCCAGCACTGTGGGCAATTCATCAACGTAGATATTAAACAGTGCTGGACCGCAGCCTCGCCTCACTCTGCGCCCTTGAGGAAAGAAGTCTGTTCTTTTATTCCCAATTTTCACACCGCATTTATTTTCTGAGTACATCGATTTTATGATGTGATATACTTCACCCCTGTGAGGCGGAGGCTTCCACGTCCTGCGCGGGCCCGTAGCACTGAGTAATGAGGGCTACAAAGATGCATGTTTTTGGGGGGATCCAGTGAGGAGAAGCAGGCCATGAAAAGGCATGGAAATTAAAACATGGTTTACAAGCACATTATGAACGTCGCAGAGCGATATTGGTTTCTTTGCACGTGATTGGTTTTGTGTTATTTCTGCCTTTGTATGTGAATGATGCGTTTAATGTTAAAAGGACTATGGTGCTATCTCTGCCTTAAACGGACTGGGTCTGTCTTTGTACTTGCAATGGCTGTAATGAAAGAGAGGATCCAGCTGGGATGGCAGGAGTTTTACCCTATAAAACCAGTCATGCGTGCAGATCTTTGGGGCAAGTTTCTGGAATCCGGATGGAGTGAGATAAGATAAGACAGTGCGGTCTTTATTGTCGGTTTTTATGGAAATTATCTTTGCAATAAAAATTATTTTTGTAATAAAACCAGTCATGCGCATAGATCTTTGGGGCAAGTTACAGAAGTTACAGAAGTTACTGAAGCCCGAATTGAGAGAGATAAGATAAGACAGTGCAGTCTTTATTGTCCATTTTGATAGAATTTTTTTTGTGAGATTAGCACAGCAGTGCAGATAAAAAAACAACAGATTGGTTAAACTCTATTAAAGACAGCAACATCAACAAAGAATGTAAATGAAATTATTCAAAGAATGTTAGTAAAAGCACTTTCTGAACCAGAAACTCATAATCATTGCACTCCCTACAGTAATACTGTACTGCTTTGTTTTCTAATTGTTTTGTTTTTCTGTCACCCCTCTCCCCTGTGAATGGCCCTTTCACTAATTCTTGGTGCTGCTACACATAGACTTTCAATTTTTTTCACCGCACCTGTTGTCTAGACAGCCTCCCCATTTTCCCTGCATGGCTCAGATGTAGAATGGCAGTGTGGCCCCCCACACCACTTTGAAGAAGTTTAAACCTTCTTCCCTTATTGGTTTAGTAGGCATATTTGTTTATTAGGGTGTGTAGGGTATAAATGTAGTCAGATGTGTAGTGCCTTGGAAGAAAGCCAGTCTGACTCTAACTCAAGCCATTCTGCTTTGTAAGAAAGGCCATTATTTGGGCATTACTGCACACAGAATTTGGGTTGAATTTGTCTGTTAATTAAATTTGTCTCTGAATTAAACAGTCATCACTGTTCATAGGTGTTGCTAGCTTTTGATTCCAGATTTCAGGGAAATGTTCAGCTTTTAGCACCAGGATGAAGAGTTTGAGCGTGGCCAGCTGCATCTTGGGGTTGCTGTGCTTTAGCGGCTCTGTGCTGGTGCTGTCAGGCCCGCTAGCTTTACCTGATTTGAAGGCCTTGAATTTGTTATGCAGCTGCTCAACCAGGGCTGTCTGGAGGATGCAGTTTGTCCTTCATATAGGATTCTAAAATGGCATTACATTACATTTTAGCTTAGCAGACACATCCATGGCAACTCACATTTTCACACTTACATTTTTTACATGATATCCGTTTATACAGCTGCATATTTACTGAGGTACTTTGGGTTAAGCACCCCGCTCAAGGGTACAACCGCGGTGGCTCAACTGGGAGATGACCCTTTGGATTATCCACCCTTTACACTTGTCTTTATTGCTAATTCTTCAGGTTGTATTGAATTTAGCTTCATTTCACATTGGTTTAAATTCAGGTTTCCCCAGAACGGAATTTAGTTTTTGGACAATGTTGTTGAGCTGTGATTTGACATGTTCTTGTCTTCTATATCTGACTGTGTGATTGTGCTGTTTAAGTGTTTCACAGTATTGTAGGTGTAAATATGGATCTCTTATTTGTTTTTAGTCAGGCAACTGTCTCTGCTTTTTCCAAATGGTTTAACTGTCTTCATCAAACTGTCTTTCTTTATATTTATTATTCTAATTATTCAAATGTGCTGATTTCAATTCAGATTTTGTGGCTCTCTTTCAAAATTTTATTTAAATCATTCATAGCCAGATTTGCACTTGGTTTTTGCGAAGTGATACTGTGTGTTTTGGAATGCTTTGCAGTAGACCTCTAATTTATTTGTGCCAATGGCATCTTTAGTTGTGTACTGTTTGGGGCCCATCTGTAGCAATGATTGGGGTTTTACAGTTTACTGAGCTGTGTATGTGTGCTTTTGGCTGCTGTATTTTCTGTGAATACAGTGATCTGAACAGGTTGTTTGAGGTCTGAGCATGAATGTATTTTTAAAGGAGGGGTCTACTGTATATTATGATGGCATAGTCTACCATGCTATTACCAAGAGCTGAACTGTATGTATATCTTTTCCTCCTTCCATTCATTATGTACAAACCAAGGCCTCAACACAGATACAGCATTCCTTAACCATATTTATACAGTGTATCTCTTATCTCTGGATACTTACCATAGCACCCACAATGTGCAATATATTGAGGAAAAACCTTGTGCAGTTTAGCTAAAGCCCTGGATGCCAGTCGACATGGTGGGATTAAGAAAGACACTTTCTAACGATGTAAAATTCTGCCTTCTTGAGTCTAACAATACTCTTAAGACCAATGATAAAAAAAAAGAGCTAAGAAATGGGATGCTCCAAAGGCTAAACTGCCCAACGTCCTACGAAGAGGTCTTAGCGTAACCTGCAGTCAGTGCAGCAGGACTCGGCACTGAACACGGCAGGGGAGATTTAGAGCATGGGGAATGAATCTGTGTCCTTGCAGGAGAAATTGCACAGGCCTACAGGGATCTCAGCCTTAGAAGAGTAATCTAGAGAAACTGGGTTTTTCCTAGGCATTCAATGTTGTCTCAAAGATCTCTGTCATGCTCTGTGTCTCCAAGATTACTGTCATCGGGGGTTTTACCGCGGTAATCTGATATGACTGAGAATCTAAAGCAGAGATAAGGATTAAGCATTTATCAACACTGTAACTGTAACTGCTCACAGAGTGCACGTTAATTAAGTTCACCCTTGACTTAAAGATACACAGCTCTGAGTTCCTGTGACTGCTGCTGCAGGTGCATGTACAGGTGTGTCAGAAGTCTGTGTTTGTGTGTGTGTGTGTGTGTGTATGTGGCCTTGTATGTCAGAAGTCCATGTGTGTGTACGTGCATGTACATGTTTGTTTGAATGTGGGTATGACTGTTTGTTCTATCTCCGGCATTTGGGAGTGTCCATTTTCAAAGCACCGTTAAACCTGAAGATGACCCAGCAATAGAGCAATATTAATGTCACTGTTCCAATGCCGAGTGACAGGTGCTATGGATTGTTGTTCACTTGGTCGGTGGTTGGTTGGCTGGTTGGTTGGGCGGTGGTTTGTTGGTTGGATGGTTGATGGTTAGTGTCTTACCCCCATGTGGATTTGCTGATGTCCTTCACTGTTGTCCTCCCTGGGGCTCTTCCTACTGTGACCTTCCTGGGGGAGTAAACTGATGAAGATCCTGATGCCTCATATCATAGAGGAGTCAGAAGCATTGCGCTGAGGGGAGTCTATTTGGATCATTTCAAACTGGTTTGCTCTCTGATTCTTTTTGAAGAGCACCCCATGTGCATTGGGAAAAATCCCCTTCTTGTCACTTGTGGAGTCTTATATTTCTCAGAAACTGATTTCATTGAGTCAACGTGGATATACTAGTGAGTCTTTCATCTGACATGTTTACTTGTGCAACAAAGACATTGAATATTCAAAGAAGAGGAACAGAGCATCCTCAAAAAGCATACCAAGAAATTATTTTGAGTGGAAACCATACTGTGTGTATAACTAAAGGAGAGTTTGAAACCGAGATGAAGGAGAGCTTCAGCAGTACCACTGTGGAGCAGCTATGGATCGGGGGAAAAGGAAGAGAAAGAGAGAGAGAAAGAAGAGAGAGACCGAGAGAGAAAGGGGATACTGAGAGATGGTTCTCTGCCCTTGTCTTGCCACAGTGGATAACTCCATAAATACTGAAGAACCATTTAAATGTTTAATTACAGGGCTCAGTGATTTTAAGCTCTCCACTTGAAGTGTTAATATAAGACTTTGTTCCACTCATGCACACAGCACAAAGCCTACGCCACTTCTTCTTATTTCAGTTTTATACAGATATAAGAATCTTTCTATCTCACTCCTGCAGGAAGACCCCTCCCTGTATTTGCCTTTGGGTTCTTGGTTGTTCAGGCTCTACCCTTGAACTGGCAATTGCCAGACCCTGAGTGCCCATTCTTCTGCATAGCTGCACACCTAGGATCAGCCCAATGAATACTCTGTTTGGAGCAGTGGTTTCTACACAAGGAGACAGAGCGCATACATTTAATCTATAACCGTCCTAACTGTCTTTTATTGCTTCACGTGATTAACAAGCATGCCAATTTCAATGAGTATCCCTCTTCTTCAGCTCATTAGTTCACTCTGATAGCCTTGCCTATGCGCTCCTCACAGGGAATAATTTTAGCTGTATCATAAAGCAGCAGGTTTTTTTTTATAAAAATGATTTAATGCAACCCAATATGCTCTATGCAAAATGATAAATATATAATGTAATAATATTTTTGTAAAAAATTATAGTAATTTAATCTAATTTAATGACACAAAGAGGTCCTGTAGTGTGATGGCATTAAACATGTGTGGGTGGATGCAGGGATGTGATCGATACTCAAACTTTTTAATTACAAAAACCAACTTAAAGCAGGTTCAGGTCGAGACCACTGTCGGTTTAGTGCTACAGCGTGACTCCCCTGACTCTCTGCCAAGTGTGTGGGCTCTTTCAGGCTGACTTCCTACTGACCTCTCCGAGGTTTGGAGGGAGCCACATCCATCTGCAACACGCGGGTCACGGTGTATTTATAGACCTGGTCTGAGTGAGAAGTGGTGCTAATTGCTTTTATAGTCTTTACCTTTTCCAGCTGTTCACTGCATAATTAGAATTAGTCATCAAAAAACAATCAGTGGGAGGCAATTACGTGCTTGAGCGATAATAAAACTGTATTTTTAGAGTGTGTCGATGTTTGAAACGAGGCCTTGCATAAAATGATCTGTATGCAGGCTTTGTTGCACTCAGCTGAGACCAGTGTCTGTAAATACTCTTGACTGGTCAATGTGTATTATCCTATGAAAGCTGCACTTTTGGGTGGACCTTTGCTCTCCCCATTCACACACGCGCACACATACACACACACACACACACACACATATGCACGCAGGCACACACACTCTGAATGGGGCAACAAGATAAAATACACACTCTCTAAAATCTGTGAGTGGCGGCGGAGCTGTCCATGGTCCTGCAGCACTCCTGTGAGTGGGGCTGGAACTGCCCATGATCCTCCAGCACTCCTGACTGTCGTGCACGGCGCCAATCAGTCTCTTCACACAAAGTTCTCAGATCAGTTTCCATTGCTGGCTGTACTCAAATCAGGCAGCAAGCACAGGAGCAAATTCACAGAATTCTGAAGCAATTACCTTGGAATGAAATAAAAATCCCTGATTATACTTCTCCTGAGATTCTGTCAGCGGGACCAACAATAAGGTTATTCTGATTTTTATTATTCTCTCGGCACATCAGGGTAAACAGCTTACTGAATACCTCAGGACCTCAGTTTCTGTAACAATGTCACATCTGAATGAAGTGTTTTGTTAAATATTGCTCCATCTCCTCTGAGCCAAGGGCAGCCATATCAGCAGAGGCAGAATTAAACAACCATTACTGTGGTCAAGGAGACTGGCCCGCCGCCAGATCATTTAAATCTGCATAGCAGCGAGTTCAAGACAACGGCTTAACAAAGCAAACACTTTCATATTTGTCTCAGTGTTTGGCTCTGTGTCTGATCTGACAAATCGAAGAGAGCGCCTCGCACACCAGGAAGGAGGAAATCACCTCAGCGTAAACGATTATTAGTCTACCGCCGAGTAAGATTTCAGCACAGCTAATCTCCACAGATAACGGCCTGCTTAACAAATGGGACTCTGAATTAGTGACCGCTGTTATGCAGCAGCATGCTGGTCATTAACAGCCCCCAGGGTAACCTTTTGAAGGATGAGATGTTCCAATGGCTGGAGCGGCAACGCCTCTGTGCCTTTACAGAGGCGATATGAGACATTACCATGCTCCAATGCAGCACAGACACCTTTCGCTGAAGATTTGGCCTACACGTGTCTCTTTAATGTTGCAGTAGTGAAGCCGGTACAGCAGCGCGTCAGCCTTACATGGCTGTTGTGCTGCTGTGGTGGTTGCAAGTTCTGTTGACATGGAGGGACAAGAGCTGTGCACAGTCAAAAAAGGGTAGCACTAAGACACCTTTACAGAGAAATAGGGACTTCACAAAGAAATATTACTTTCACAGAGAGCATCACTTTCACAGATGGGCAGTGCTTTCACAGAGTAACCTCACTTTCAGGGAGCAGAAGCGCTTTCACAGAGAAACAGGCTTATACAGCATTTATCTTTAACTACCTAATCATTTTAATAGACAGACAGAGAGTCAGATGGACAGATGGACAGACACAGACAGATTGATAGACAGACAAACAGGCAGACAGACAGACAGATAGACAGACAGATAGATAGATAGATAGATAGATAGATAGACAAACAGACAGAACAGAATCATGCCTATTGAGGGAGACACCTGTTGTGGAGAGTCCCCCATTGGACTTTTGGTAAATTCTGTAACCAGCTGCAGGCAGCAGACCCAGCACAGTCATCAACAGAAGAACATGAGACAGTAGGTCATAATGAAGACAGGCCATTCACTCAGGTGTCTGTAATTTGCTGATGAGCCAGGGATGTGTCTAGACTATGTTGACGGGAGTTTGTCGGATGCAAGCGTTGTTTACCTCTTTCATTCTCAGCCTTCTACCCCCCTGGTAAGAATGGCCTTGAATGAGCTCCCACCACTTCCGGATTGTATGCATGTTCCAAACATGCAATCTCATAGATCCCTTGCCTCTGTGCAGCTGTATTTAACATCAACAAGTCACTTCCTGATGTTTCCATCATGGACTAAATTCACAGAGCTGCACACAGCTTTATTTATGAAGCCACTGCCTGCCTGCTCCAGGGGCTCCTATAAGGGGCAGAGGTACTCATGTTAATCAGGGTCTAAAGAGGCCTTAATGAGGCTACATAAAGCAAGTGCGCAGCAGTGACCTCCAGCTTCTTTCTCTTTCAGCCTGACCGGGGCTGCAGCGTGGTTTGTCTCTGTTAATTTAGTTATCAGTTTATTTCATGTTGATTAAGGCATCATGGTTTGCACTGTACTGTTGTGATATCAGCTTCCCTCCACATTAATATTTAGGGCACTGAATATTCTGCATCATGCCAGGGAGAGTTGAATTACATGAATTCCTGATCGTGTTGAATGAATACATGTGAGCATGTTAACTTGCTGGTCTGAGACCTGTGCATCTCAAGAGCTCAGCTGCTCAGTGGATCAGAGATCAAAGTGTGTCCTCACTGTATGCTGCTTCACCATTCTCCAGACCCAGAGACTGTTTTTCCCTGTTTTCTGACAGGAATCTTTATTGGCTGTACGGTGAACAGCATGCAGCTGTGAAGGGTTGGCATTACGGAATAATGAAGTTCTCCTTTTCAGGGGTAGTTTTAGAGGATGTGTGGTATGGCTCCAGGCAAAATATCAGGATGAATCTGTGGTTCTTTGGTTCTTTACACTAAACCAGAGTAAATGCAATGAATAAAAGATGTGGAACAAGCAGACCTGTTTCATTTCGAGGCCTCTATGTGTCTGGTATAAACCAGTCATTGCTGATATTTGTTGAATTAAATTTTGACATTTACCCTATGGTACAACTATGATGGAGGCCTTACCTGCAGACACTTATGTTTTAGATTATCTTGTTCTATACTGTGTTAGATTTGAAGCATGGCTGTGGAAAGACTGATAGAACTGCAGCCAGCATTAGAGGTCACAGTGCCCACAAGGTCCAGTCTAAATCACAGTTGTATAAAGAACTCTTCAGTGTCCAGCACAGAATGCAGTGCAGACCTGTTTGGTGTCCTCCTTGGCCTTTGTTAATCGTGTGTGAACTGAATCGAGCGTTTTCAGCCCTAATGAAGATGAATCACCCAGAAAATTGATCAATAAGAAAGTCCCCGTAAGAGGAGGCCAAGGGACGGGGGCGGGGACATAGCCACATCCATCGCCCTGGAAACCACAGGAGAGACTCCAGCACAAAAACACACATCCTTACTCGAGGATAAATAACTGCCCACTCAGTGACACCTCAGGCACCTGCTTATTGGCTGATGATGTGATGTCTCTCATCATATTCCTGTTCATGCACTGGACAGGATGAGTGTGTGATTGTGATGTCATCTGCTCTGGGGCGTTACTAGAAGAACTCCCCTCCCTCCCTCTATGACCACATAGAACTGTCCATGTTGTCCTTTCTATGGTTTTCAACACTGCTTTGGCTGCATGATTTGAAAGGTCAGATGAAATCTAGCATGTATTACCTGCTTAAGGGATCCTCTTATCCAGAGCGACGTACACAGTTGACATTAATTTTATACATATTTGGTTTTATACAGCTGGATATTTCCTCTGTTCACTTCAGTTTGAGTTAAATACCTTGCACAAGCAGCAGGAACTCACTGGGGAATTGTACAGGTAACCTTACAAACCTGCTCCATACCACTACCACACTGCTGCCACTTATTGTTGTTACAGAGCTATGAGGAACAGCTGACCTGAATGTAAAAATGTCTATCTCACTAAAAACAGTATGCAATTATTTAAGAAGCAGTTAACTCTACTGCTCAAGCTGTTGTTTTTTTCGAGGATAAGGCCTTTCCATGAAGTAGCCAAGAGATCTTTATTTTGAGGCCATTCACTGCAATGCAACAGCTGAGCAGAGTTCCAGCTGGGGATGAGAGATGTGCTCTGCCTTATCTAATCGCTTTTTCGGGAGCTGAGGAGAAAATGAGCTCGTTACAGCAATTAGCCAGTTCATCAGCCTGCCGCTGTTTACCAGAGGGGGATTATGGGTCACGGGAGGCAGAGCAGTTCTTCCACTTCTTACTTGTGCAGGAGAACTTGTTTACCTAGTAGGTCCAGTTACAGTTCAGTGGGTCTGAGTAGGTGAATGGGAGAGCGTGAATGGAGCAGGCAGAGAGGCTGCTTTCATGTTTGGGACATAGCAGCCACTGTTCTTCCAGCAGGAGTGCTGCAGGGCCATGGCCAGTACTGTTCCTACAAACAGGAGTGTGGTAGGACCATGGACAGCTCTTGTCTGACTCACAGGAGTTTTGTAGGACCATGGGTATCACTGGCCCCACTGGCAGGAGAGCTACAGGACCATGGACAGCTCCGGCTCAACTCACAGGCTGAGGTTAGTGTGTGTGCGCAGGAATGTGTGTGTTTTATTTGTCACCCTGATCATTGTGTGTGCCCGTATGTGAATGGGAGATCACAGCTCCACCCAAAGCGCAGCTTTCAAAGGAAGTTCAAGCAATCATCATCTTGTGTTTTAGAAGAGGACACATATCCTGTTATTTTAGGTATTTCACACATGAAATCTTTCGCTGTTGACTGAGGTGTCTCCAGCCATTGTGATCTGAGGCTGACGTACAGTCCATACATGTCCGTATATGGCAGCTCATTTTAAAGGCAAAGCTTCAGTGCAGAGCAAACGCTCCTGGAATTTCGCTGCTTTGATCAGATTCGAAACCCTCATCCAGAGCTGGTTCCTACACTTCTGCACATCAAACACAGCATCAAACATTTTCGGCTTTCTCCAAACTCTTCACCCCCCCTCCCCCTTCCCCTCCCCCCCAGCTCCCGTTCTCAGCTGGGAAGTGTGACGTTTCTCAGATCAGCGAGCAGGCAGCAGCTCTGTCCCTAATTTCACACTCAGCTTTTTTCACCTGCGTTTGTTTATTGCACGTGCAGACCTGACCGGCTGTCCGAAACGGCACCGCTTCCAAGGACAAATCCCGCGGGCAGGAGGGGGGGGTCGCACCCGAGCGTGGGCAGGCGGGCGGGCGGGCAGCGGCCGCTGACGTTGAACAGAACCGAACGCGGAGAGCGCGGCTGAAGGAAGGGCTTGCCACGCTCTGCGTCGGGGTGACGGGCGGGTGACGGGTCGCCGCCCGAGGCCAGCGCCGAGGCCGTCCGCCGGGCGCGCTCTTGTCGAGCAGGGAGGCGCGTTGGGAGCGTCCAGGTGCGTCGCTGTAGTTCACCGAAACCGAACCCTTCATTTCCATACAAAGCTGTGTGATTTGCATAGCGGCCGTGAGGAATTTGCATTCCGCGCAGATACTGAGGACTGCTCCTGGCGCTGGGCTCTGTGCAGGGAAACATTAATACTTAATGCAGTCTTATTCATTCATTTATATCAAACATCTACCAGAGCTTGTCGCTGCTAGGCGGGGGTGGGGGTGGGGGCTGCTTAGCAGGGCGTCAGCTCACAGAATAAATAAAGTTATAATGTAATCTGATCCTGCTGGTTCTCCTGTCTTTATTAGAACGGCCTCAGTGTGTCTGGGTTCTCCTTGCTTCTCATTTTGAAATGACTCCTGTCTTTATTAGAAAGGACTCAGTGTGTCTGGGTTCTCTGTGCTTCTCATGTTGAAATGACTCAGTGTGTCTAAGTTCTCCTGTGTCTTTATTAGTATAAGATCAGTGTGTGTGGATTCTCCTGTGTCTTTATTAGTATAGGATCAGTGTGTGTGTGGGTTCTCCTGTGTCTTCATTAGAATAGTATCACTGTGTATGGGTTCTCCTTTGTCTTCATTAGTATAGGATCAGTGTATGTGGATTCTCCCCTGTCTTCATTAGAACAGGATCAGTGTGTTTAAGTTCTCCCATGTCTTCATTAGAATAGGATCGGTGTGTGTGGGTTCTCCTGTGTCTTCATTAGAATAGGATCACTATGTGTGGATTCTCATGTGTCTTCATTAGAACAGTATCAGTCTGTGTGGATTCTCCTGTGTCTTCATTAGGATAGTATCAGTGTGTGTGGATTCTCCTGTGTCTTCATTAGAATAGGATCAGTGTGTGTGGGTTCTCCTGTGTCTTCATTAGAATAGGATCAGTGTGTGTGGGTTCTCCTGTGTCTTCATTAGTATAGGGTCAGTGTGTCTTGATTCTCCAATGTCTTCATTAGAACAGGATCAGTGTATGTGGATTCTCCCCTGTCTTCATTAGAACAGGATCAGTGTATGTGGATTCTCCCCTGTCTTCATTAGAACAGGATCAGTGTGTGTGTGGATTCTCCTGTGTCTTCATTAGAATAGGATCAGTGAGTCTGGATTCTCCTGTTTCTTCATTAGAATAGTATCAGTGTGTGTGTGGATTCTCCTGTGTCTTCATTAGAATAGGATCAGTGTGGGTGGATTCCCCTGTGTCTTCATTAGAATAGGATCAGTGTGTGTACAGTAGAACTGTGTCCAATTTCTGTCCAGTAGAAACAGTCTGCCCACAGTCTCTTACTGCTCCATTCCCAAATAAAGTCACACAGCCTGAGCAATGCTAGACAGACTCTTAAATATCTGCAGTCCCTCCCTCATGGGTCATACAATGTGCAGATGTGATATCACATCTCTATAGAAATGATCAACATTCAAAATACCAGTGTTCTCAGTTCAATACTACCTGAGGAAAGAAGGTGAAATTTGTAATCTACTTCACAGAATGAAGCATTTCAATTTCCCACATTAACTATGAACCTCCCATGGGAGACACACAACAGTACAGACTGCAACGGAACCATCAGGTGCTGTAGTTTCACGAAAATACCACTGGAGGCGCCATCATCTGCCTTTGGCACACATCTATAAGCAAACAGGTAGGTAAGCTGCAGCTGGTAGCTCTCCAAATATTTGACAAACCCACCCAGCAATGTAGATACATTTCATTCCTAAAATTCATTTCAAGACAGTCTTAGTACCAGCTAAGGAGGAGATTGTCCATTAGGTTGGGTAGAATGATTTGTTTTTGACATGATGCAATATAACGAGACGGATGTTTTTAAGGCCTGTGCTTTCCCCATCCAGGGCATGGATTTTCAGTCCATCACACTGATTTCAGGTGAAATATCTGACCTACAGAAGACTTTGTCCTATCATATATACTGCTGCCTGCCACTAAAATATCATTTTTGCCCATTGAGAGAAAATCAATGTAAAAGATTATCTGTCATTAGTATTTAATATATATTATCACATATTTGTCAAAAGTAAAACTGAAGCAAAGCTAGAGTAGCACTGAGCCAAAGTGAAGATGGTTGTAATGTTCACTTTTAAACCAGACAACAGTGGACATTGTACTGGCCGTATGCTTCTGCATCTGCTGTTGCCATGGAGAATCACACGTGAATGACACATTGCCTCCCTTTTCCCCATGAAACCAGTGAACTCCTGAAAGTTTTTTGAAAGAGCGGAAGTTACTTCAGGCAATCATTAACATTATAAAATAACATAAACCTAATTTCCCATTGCAGTTTAATAGCTGACATGGGGAATGGTTTTCCCTCTGACAGTGCACTGTCTTAAAATACAGTGAGCTGTTAAACAGAGGCTTTTTCATTATTTAATAAGATGTCAAATGGCCAACATAATTCCAGTAGTTCTATATATAGCAACATGTACAGTAATTATATTTCATCCACACAACCAAATACATGCCCTGAAGTCTAAGGCAGAGCAGCCCATGCTGGATTTGAACCTGCAATCTTCTATTTATAAGTCCCCCTCTTTAATTTACCACATTGCTCACTGTTCCCAGCATAGGCAGAAGGCTGCTCTTGTTAACAATAGGTGCTGTGTCATTCACATGCTCTTTCTAAAAATGCTTTAGAACTTTTCACTCAAGTCTTCACAGCAAAGCCCACCAGCTGGGCCCCGCATTGCAACTGTGTTATCAGGTTTATGCATAAATGCTACCTGTACTGCTAGCCTGTGCTACCTGGAATACCTGTGCTACTGGAGAATCAGTGATGTGCTAGCCTGTCTTGTCTGTGCTGCAGGAGAATCAGTGTCTTACACCTGCCTTCTGTTCCCCCGGTCATGCTACCCTAACATCCTGCAATCTGTCTGAGCAAATGGCCTTCAGGACAAAATTTTGTCGAGTGCCTTTTGCATTGTGAAAATTATTGAGCAAATGACAGTGTTCAGGAAGATCTGACAATATTCCAAAAATGGGTCACCAGTCATCAAGCTGACAGATCACTTTGTGATGTAACTTCCAGGTAGACCTTCCTAAGATGATATCTCTGCATACCTGTGTGAAATGTCCCTGAGCTGATATCTGTGTGTGAGATCTCCTTAAACTAATCTCACTGTGTGTCTTTGTGCGTGTGTGAGAGAGAGAGATCTCTTTAAACTAATCTCACTGTGTGTCAAATGTCCCTGAGATATCTCTTTAATGTCCTTACTAATCTCACTGTGTGTCAAATGTCCCTGAGCTGATATCTCTCTGTGTGAGATGTCCTTAAACTAATCTCACTGTGTGTGAAATGTCCCTGAGCTGATATCTCTCTGTGAGATCTCTTTGAACTAATCTCACTGTGTGTATGAAATGTCCCTGAGCTGATATCTTTGTGTGAGAGCTCCCTCAGCAGGATGAGCTGAGGTCTCTTAGCTTTGATTAAATTAGAGGTTTGAGGTGCAATCTTCAGTTAAGATAGTCAACATCAGAAAATACCATTTGCATCTCATTACTGTAATTACGCACATCTCTCCAAGTAATCTACATGCATTAACTTTTATTGCATTTATTCAATAGATTCAAATGGAGGCACATTATTGCCAGAATGAGTCACTATGTATGCCTGTGCATACTCGTGCGTTTTGTGTGCGCGCGTGTGTGTGTGTGTGTGTGAGTGAGAGAGAGAGAGAGAATGTGTTGTGCATCTTGGTTTTCACTTTGTGTGTGTGTGTGTGTGTGTGTGTGTGTGTCTATGCGTGTATGTGTGTGTGCACGCATGCGTGTGTGATATATATCATTTCTCACTGTGCGTCTGTGTGTTTCACGCATGTCGGTTTTCACTGTGTGTGACTGAGGAAGATGAATATGGAGGCCCAATAGCACACACCTCAGTTTTAGAGTTCAGGGCTCTGAGAAGGATGTCAACGAGCTCTCACTGTGTCATTGTCACTGAAGGACAGCTTTTTCCAAAGTGCTCAGGTGTGATATTGCTTCACAGGTGTCTGACACCTGGAATCACTGCATCCTTTCATGGTCAAATACCTCCCCAGATACACATTCCCACTTTTTTGTTTCTAAGGCAATGGTGATGACAGGACGGTTTCCTATCTCATGTTAAGTAACCAGGCCTCAGGATGTGTAACCACAGCACAGGATGTGCAACTGGAGTACAAAGTGTGTAACCAATGCCCAGGGTGTGTCACCAGGGCGTATTTGAAATAAGTGAACTGTGCCTGTCTTGCCCATGAGGGTATCTTTAAGGTCAATGAAGGGTGAAGACGCAGCATGGCCAGTAGAAATGCGCAGGTTCTTCTGGTTACAAGGCAACCAATCACCATGTTCCACTCTGCATCTGCCCAAGAGTGTCTCCCTGCGACCATGTCTAATGGTTTGAAGCTACCGTGCGTAAAAGGACCAGAGCGGTCTGACACTGTTAGGACTAATTATAAGCGTTCTCTTACATGCATAGAATCAGTGCTGTCAAAAACAAAAAAATAACACAGCAAGTTATTGCCATGGCTGAGAAATTGATTTTCGTATCATATTTTATTGTGTTTCCCTGGGTGTAATGTGCTCTGACATTTTACAGCTGTTCCAGCGTGAAATAGGAAACATAAAACAGATTTGTGTCAAAAATCTGTGGAGATTGAGAGCTTTACTCTGCTGTGTGGAAATGGGCCCACTGGAGAGAGCTCACGCCTGGCTTCTCTCCGTGTCACGGAGCCTGGGCGCGCAAGCCCCATGTTCTAATGATTTATTACATCTTTCAAAAATGTGTCAATGCGGGCTCGCCTCCCACTCCCCTGTCTGCTCTCATTACTTCAGTTTTGTGATTTAACTAATTATAGCTCAGATTATAAACACCCATTTCGGTTACAGCAGAGATCGGACTCATCCTGTTTAGTTATGGTGCAGATTAGACACACACCCTGTCCAGAGCAGACTGGGCACACCCTTAACTCACATCAGATCCGCACTGTTCTTCCACGTTGCAGGTCATTGGTAATGAGAGGCCCACTACTGATCATTGGTAATGGCAGATCCAGGGCTAATCATTGGTAATGGCAGATCCAGGGCTAATCATTGGTAATGGGAGATCCACTGCTGATCACTGGTAATCTGCAATTCAGTGCTGGTCATTGGTAATCCGCAGCTGTTCAATGGTCTACCATAGACTCAAGGACAGAACCACATATGGACGGGTATAGGGATCGGAGCACAGGGGGGGATCTAGGACTGAACCATATGTAGAAGGATGGGGCAGTGAGCTGCAGATGTGTGTGTATGTGTGTGCGCCTGTGCGTGTGTGTGCGCATGTGTGTGTGTGACCTCTCGCAACCCCCTGTCCCCCACGCAAGTTCTTTCCCTTCCCACAGTTGTTTCTTTTATACCCAGTATCATAGTTATGCCTCTCATTGCTGGAACGCCCGCTGTACACTGCAGCTTGCATTCAAAGCAAACGCCTTGACCGTTGAGCAACTCGGGAGCCCCCTTCACACAGTTCCGATTTCATTACGCGTGAAATATTGACCCGCTCTCCTCATCGCTCCTCTTCTCATAGCTCTGATTGGCACGGGCGCGGAAGGACACGCAATGCCAGTCAGCGCAGCGTGAGAGTGAGGGACGCGCATCATCACAAATAATACTCACGCTGAGACAGGCTGTCATTACCGGGGAGAAAGACGCGCTGACCTCCACTCCCACTGCAAAGCCAATGGCTGCTGAGCGGGCCTGTCCTGCAGTCTCAGGGGGATCTGATGGGAAGGAGGAAACAGACTCTGCCCTGACACACCCAAGGGTGTGCGCTCTGAGTCTTGGAATAGATAGATAGATAGATAGATAGATAGATAGATAGATAGATAGATAGATTGAATGTTTAATGTCATCATAGAGGATATTTGTTTTCACAGCAATTAACAGTCATACATACAGTATATGGCGGTATGGCTATATACTGGCTGTGTGGTATATGGCTATATGGATACCACAAAGATATAACACAGTGCAAGATCGGCTACAGGTTAACTACAGCATCCCCATATAGACAAGCAGGCATTTCATTCAATAGTACAGCACACTGTATTCAATAGACACCGCAGCTGGGAATGAAGGTCCAGGGGGTGTCTGGGTGTAGTTGTCAGTGATCATGATTGGGAACTGTTCAAAGTGTTGATGGCAAAGGTCACCGAACTGTTCCCCAGCTGTTCACAGGATAAAGTACTGGGAAATGGTATCCATGGCCAGAGGGCAGCATTATGAAGCAGAGGTTAAGAGTGTGGTCAAGATAACAGTGGTAGCTGTGCATCTGCCTGCTTTCATTTTGAGTTCAGTGATAGATAGATAAATAGACAGAGATAGCTAGAGAGAGATGGAAGGATGAATGAACAGATGGATAGGTAGATACTGTTGAAAGACAGATGGAAGGATGCATGGATGGATGGTTGGGTGGATCTGAAAACCTAATTCTACCTTTCCCTGCTCTGTCACAGCCCTGGTCAGATATCACCCTCTGTCGGACACACACACACACACACACGCACACACACCCCATTCCGCGTGTCACACGCAGGTGCCGGTGGGTCACAGAGGATAGCTGTTCATTGGCCCATAAAGCAGCTGCAGGCCTATTATGTCAGACACTTTAATGCGCTGTGTAAATGGGAGCCCCCTAATGGACCTGGCCCCCTGTATCTGAGTGCAGAATTTACGCTCCCTGCCTGAAACGCCGCTCCTCGGGAGTGGAAAGGTTACCTTTAATCCCCGCAGCTCGCACGTTACTTGGATAAATGCTTTTTTTACAGCTCCCCTATCAGGGCCGCTGAAAGGGGCTGGAGGGGAGGAGTGTGGAGAGCTCCCATTATTATGGCATTTAGGAGCGGGGTGATGGCTCTCTGTGCACAGACAGCCACCCTCCTCCCGCCCATCACATACGGTGCCTCGCTCCGGCTTTAACGTGCTTCTGCATTCGTGTAAATTATATCTCCGCTGCGTGGCATTAGGAAGGATCCTGCGATGACAGTATTAAATGGAAAATATTAATACTGTACAGTAAGAACATTACTTGGAATCCCTCTGTATATCTTACACGCGCACTCAGCAGGTGGAATTGAGCCCTTGATTGATGCACGTTTGGCAGAGTGTGTGTAAACGTGCTCTTGGTCTTCTTGGTCCAGGTTCAGCGCAGGAAGGTGTTTGTCTCACCGTGATAATGCTTAGGTGTGAACTGTTTGTTTCGAGGATGTCTGCTCTTTTGTAATGCTTACTCTTGTGTAATGCTTGCTGTCTGTGGAGAATGCCCGTTTAGATTAAGTGGGCTTGTAAGGGCCTCCCACCTGTGTGTGCTTGGCACATCCTACCAAAGCCTCTCCCTGGAGTCTGTTGTCAGATACTTTCCCATGTTTTTTGTTTATTTTACATTGATTACAGGCTCCAGTTAGACTATGTGTTCAGCTATAATAATGAGATAGAAATGAGATAAGGTATAGGCCATTACGAATATTTTTGCACATTGCAGAGTGGACATGGTTATATTTACTGAAGCAAGTACAGCTGCTGGTAGCTAGCCAAGGATTTGAACAGACAAACCTCTGGTTATCAGAGCTGTGCCCTCACCAGCCTCCTCCATTCTCTAATCCCTCAGGTTACTCTCTTTGTTACAGATATGCGTATTTTTGGATGGAAACATTCTGTTCCTAGCTGGCTACAGCATGGAATAATTCAGTTTCAGGCATGTCATTGGATGGAAATGTTCAGCTCCTGGCAGGTTATTGGTTGGAAACATTCAGCTCCTGGCAGGCGATTGGTTGGAAGTGTTCAGCAGGCTCTGGGGTCTCGGTGGAGAGTGGGTCACTTTGCAGACCCCAGGGTCTCTGAAGCTGGTATTTTTGGATCTCAGTGACAGATGTGTGGTATACAGGAGCTGCAGGTGCAGACGAGTTTGCCTGCAGTATTCAGGGGCATGCTGAAACTGTGGGGCGAGGAGAGAGAGTGTCCGGGTGAAGAGGCCTCTCCCTTGAGGTGCACAGGTGAGCAGGAGGCAGATAAGCAGTTATAAGTAACCACTCCTTATCGGACAACCATACAATGACCAGAGGGAGGGGGGCATGCTTAATCCCCCAAATCTCCTTTGGGTCATTTCCAGTGGCACACACACACTGTCCTTCCCTTCCCATGTGATGAAGGATAGCTGTTTCCCCTGAGCACTCTATGATGTAACAACAGTGTATTAACACTCTATAATGTAATCATAGTATACACTGCTACCCCTAAAGAACCAGCACATTTTGAATGGAAATGGTGCATAGGTCTAAAAGGTTTGTTACTCTGAAATGCAGGACATTAAGTATGTACATGCTGGAAGTGATTAGCGGATAATCAATGTGAATCAATGCTCTCTTCCTGACCAGTCAAGCAGTCTTGCTGTGACTAGGTGTTTATTGCTGAAAATTTTGTGATAAAGGAATAGCAGACTTCCTGAGCATGTGTTTGAAGTGCAGATCCCCTTGCGGCATTTTCAGCTCTCATGAGCATATCTGCCCAGGTGAAGACTTGCACAGAGGACTGCTTTTGAAAGCAGAGAAATCGCTGTGATTGGACAGTGTGAGCAGGAAGCAGAAAAACACTTTCATTTACCTGTGGGGTGAAAATATGTGGGCATCCTATCTGCTGTCATCCACTCTTTCTCTGCCTCAGTCCCCGCTCTCCAATCTTTACAGCTCTCTGCTCTCTATTCTCACTCTGCTGCTCTCTCCTCTCTCTCTACTCTCTGCTCTCTCCTCTCTCTGTTCTCTCTCCTCTCTCTCCTCTCTCTGTTCTCTCTCCTCTCTCTGCTCTCTCCTCTCTCTGCTGCTCTTTCTTTAGTCTCTGCTGCTCTCTCCTCTCTCTCCTCTCTCTGCTCTCTCCTCTCTCTGCTGCTCTTTCTTTAGTCTCTGCTGCTCTCTCCTCTCTCTCCTCTCTCTGCTCTCTCCTCTCTCTGCTGCTCTTTCTTTAGTCTCTGCTGCTCTCTCCTCTCTCTCCTCTCTCTGCTCTCTCTCCTCTCTCCTCTCTCTGCTGCTCTTTCTTTAGTTTCTGCTGCTCTCTCCTCTCTCTCCTCTCTCTGTTGCTCTTTCTTTAGTTTCTGCTGCTCTCTCCTCTCTCTCCTCTCTCTGCTGCTCTTTCTTTAGTTTCTGCTGCTCTCTCCTCTCTCTCTGCTGCTCTTTCTTTAGTTTCTGCTGCTCTCTCCTCTCTCCTCTCTCTGTTGCTCTTTCTTTAGTTTCTGCTGCTCTCTCCTCTCTCTCCTCTCTCTGCTGCTCTTTCTTTAGTTTCTGCTGCTCTCTCCTCTCTCTCTGCTGCTCTTTCTTTAGTCTCTGCTGCTCTCTCTTCTCTCTGCTGCTCTTTCTTTAGTTTCTGCTGCTCTCTCCACTTTATGCTGCTCTCTCCTCTCTTTGCAGGCTATAATGTAGAGAGGGAGAGAGCTGTCGAGCTGTCCCCCTCCTCTTTGCTGTCTGCAGGTGACAGTGTACAGAGGGAGGGAGGGCTGTCAAACAGCACCCCCTCCTTCTGCTCCAGAATGAAAGACCCATGGCCAGGTGGGCAGGGAGGGTGACTGGGTGATTGATGGGTGTTTAAGGGAACTGGCAGTAGGATCGGACCATTGCATCATGACACTATAAGCGTGTCTGCGAGTGCACATGGGTGTACCTGTGTGTGTGTGTATGTGTGTGTGTGTGTGTGTGTGTGTGTGTGCGCGTGCACATGCTTATGTGTAAATGTGTGTCCACAGTATCAATGTACATGTATTTATGTTGGGTGGCTGACTGATGGCAAGGTCACTTCTCCAGTCTCTGTTGTAGTTACTTTATTTGAATGAAATACATTGTATAATCTTTCCCAAAGCAGACAATATAAAACATGGATAGAAAGAAAAGGAACAGATAATAAATTAACAGCTGCTACAAATTTAAACCAATCAATATACTGAATATTTAAATATCTCATTAGTGAATTGATTAACTGTAATCAATTCAAAAGCAGAACACATTTTCATAACTCTTTGACAACTCTGAGTTATTGAATTAGTGGTAATAAAAGTACCTCTTTTGCTTGCTGCAGTATCTAGGTATAATGAATAGACTTCACATGCTCCCATACTCGATGGCTGAGTCTGTGTTTTATTGATGGACATGTATTATAGCATACAGCTGAAATATGTGCTGTGATGAGGAACGGCTCTGTGTAGCAGAAACAGGAAAAATGTAATACTTTGCTGTGCTTATCTTGGTAATTTGTACCTGTGGGATTCCAAGTTGGATTCTCACTTTCAGAATTTCTTCCTCTCCTCTCCTTTCTCTCTCTCTCTCTCTTTCTCTCTCTCTCGCTCTCTCTCTCTCGCTCTCTCTCTCTCTCTCGCTCTCTCTCGCTCTCTCTCTCTCCCTCTCTTTATCTCCTTCTCTCTGTAAACGCCCTGCTCAGCCCAACAGCCAGTTAAGTTTCCATGGAGACGGAGCAGGACGACTCGGTTTGAGAGAGCCATGCTCGTCCTGTAACGTGTCGCTGCATCGTCTGTGGGAGTAAACAGTGGGGTAAAGGCGGGATGTGAGAGGCTTTCATCCCTGGATGTAAGATTAAAGCCCGCGCTCCCACGCTGGATGCTGCATCGCGGGGAGGGGTCGCCTGCCGAGGCTGCTGCTGGGGAGAGAGACAGGCTCCGCGGACGGCAGCCCGGGGATCTGACGTCCACCAGACACCTCCAGAAACAAAACACGTGCGCTGCCCTATGGAGATGAAGGACGAATGACAGAAACAGAAGATAACCCAAATCTATATAAATGCAGACAATGTGTCAAAGTGGTAAACAATGCAGATTTGATGCTGCAATGTACAGTGCAGATTATCGAGTACAAAGGAAAGGAAGTTATACATGTTAATATAATTACATGGAACTTGTATAACTTTATACACTATGTTACATTTTAATTACATGTTTCATTTTACTATTATTACATGTTAATAGTAAATGTTATACAATGACTCAGACCATGTTTAGTGCATTGTCTCCACATCTGGACAGCATGCTACAAGTAAGAGATAAAAACTTATAAGAGACAGAAAATATATATATATATATAGAGAAGGCCAGGAAGACTGATTCCAGGTATGAAACATATGTGACGAAAAGACTGTTAAGACTCCTAATTTTTTTTTGTTTCAGCAAAAGAAAACTCCGGGGAGAATTTGATTGAGGTTTCTACACTGACACCGAATTTTACCTTACTTATTAAGGCGAAGAATGGTTTGCAAGGGTTTGTAATGGGATCGGAGACCCTTAGAGTGTTCATTACCAGGCTTGACACACTGCTTGACACACTGCTTGACACACTGCTGGACACACTGCTGGACACACTATGATGAGGGGCTGGGCTGAATGGCC